>APFE031544997.1:0-18662 GCA_000404065.3 Pinus taeda | reverse complement strand
ACACAAAGGATTAACTGAAAAGGTGTAACATTCTATTGTAATAGATGTCTCCTCTATAAAGAGGAGACATCTACATGAAACGGGGTGTGAATGGTTGGTATGTAACTAAGATTTTGAGAACATCAGCAAGCCTGAGTTCTATTGTAATTAATCCTTTTGGCAGATGAATATAAAACTGGTTTTGAGCACTTAATCCCGTCATCGTTTTCCTGGGGAATCTTGTGAGAAGGACTGGGCCCACCTTCCTCACAAGATTCACCCATTTACTTTCCTGTTGATTGTGTAGATGTATGGTAAGTTCTTCTCGGTACTCTGTGTGGATTTGACAGCATTACCTCTGGTATGCTTTGCTTTACTACTACTCTGTTTCATTGCTTTTTGAGTTTGTTTCTCACCGGTGAATGAGAGTGCTATGTGCATTAGCAATTCTGATAACAGGGGCAGGTGTTGGACATCCCCATCTGGAGGATAGGGTCCTGATCCTCTGCCAGCAGAACGTTCATTATTTCGTTTCTCAGATTTGTAATTCTAATTAATTGTTTTCATTTTAAAGTATTGTAATGATATAATGTAAGAAGTACGTATACTACAGCTTTTTATGCTTTTGGATTTTCAGTACATACAGTATGCAGTGCCTTTGAAATAAAAGGACTTTCCCTGGTCGATAATTAATGTGGTACTTGAATGTTTAATTTACAAACAATTCAACTAGCCAACAATTTGTAGTTTGGGAAATCTATTTGATCTTTTGGGTCAGGTCTGTATTTTTTATTTTTCCCTATTTTTCTGCATCTACGCTTATTTTCTTGTATACAAAAGTGTAAACATGCAGTTTCTACCAAAGAAACCCATGTATACACTAGTTTCTTCATAAACAGTCACCTGTACATGTAGATCTGTTATCAAACAATCATGTATATTTGGACAATTTTTTTTTTCAAATTTTGCCTCCAGTCAAGGATGTAGTCTAGTTTTTCTGCTTCCTTAAGGTCATTTGCAGTTTGGAATGGTCTTGTTTCTTGCTAGTGTTAGTTTATTTTCTCTTTTTGCAAAAATATTTTTTCGACCTAGGGTTTGAAATTTTTTAAATTTTTGTATTTTAATATTGGGTTTTAGACCTTCTTGGTGAAGTGTCTAACTGTTCTATGCTTCTAGAAGAATGACTTGGTTCTCAACTTTCCTATAATCCAATATTTTTATTACTTCACTTTGCATTCTTGAAGTTGTCTCATTTGCTTTCTTTTTGGTTATTTGGGAAAGGTCTTTGCAATTTTGGTTCAGTGAAGTATTTTGGTTCTCTGAAATCTTTCTTTTTTTTTGTTTTTCTTTGGTTTTTGGTTTCTAATTTTTTTAGCTTACCAAAAAATGTGTGAATCTTCATTTGAGGTTGAAATTTTCTTTGCTTGGGAGACCTTTTCTTGGATATTTCTTTCTCCTTGTTTGGTCAAATTTTGGCTTTAGGTCTTTGAAAGAACACATTTGTTTGTTTAGAGAATTCCATAGAATCTTGCATTTAGGAATCTCTAGTATGCATTAAGGTAGTTGTCATTGTTGGAACCATAGTTTATTTTGGTAGATGTTGAATGTGTATGTGTGTTTAAAAGAAAAAAAAAAGAGTTTTTGCTTTTATAGATTCCTCGTAGAACCTTATAGAGATCAATTTTCTTTGAAGAAAAAGATGTTTCAGTTGCATGTAACCTAGTTTTCTATTGGTTTATTTTGCGTCAGAACATCACCAGTTTCACTTTCGCTATCCGTGACATAAATAACAACCAATAAAATCAAGCGCTTAATCTAAAATGAACTAGATTTTCTTTTTTTCATAGATACGTAAATTATTCTAGTGAATTTAGGGCCTTGGAATAGGTGTGTGGGGAGTAAAATCTCCAAGGCCACTCTAAACTAAAACATAGAAGTTGATTAAAGAGTGAAAATCCAATCTCGTTAAACTATCGGGGAAATATCTTATAACACATGAGTTAAGCACGAGGACGAGTGAAAACAAGGAAAGAGAGACACCCCCTCTCCTACTTGTTGGATCTCGTGCCCACGACTGTTCCACCCATCTTCTGAGCACGAACTGGTGACCTTAGTTGCCTATCCTAGGGACCACACATGTGACTACAGGGCGGATGCCTATGATACATGAGATAGATGTTGCATCACTTTCATAGTACTTTTGAAGGGTGCCTTGTGAAGCTTGAGTAATTACTTCGGCAAAGGCTATTGTTTAGAGGTCAACATAATTATTTCTGATACCTTCATTAGTTGGCTTGGGCCATAATTATCCTAAATTATCTTCGGAAGGTCCTTATCTTCTCTTCCTTGTATTTTGGTACCTGGTCCTAATAAAAAAAAAACTTAGGAGCTACTTATTTGGTTGTATCTTTAGGGAATTTTAGTGATTTCTCTTTGCCCCTAGAATGCCATAAGTTTTTATGTTTTGAGTCTTTAAAATTCCTCTTAATATTTAAAAGTGGCTGATGGACAAGTTCGTTGGTCTAGGAGGCTTCATGGGATTTCACCTGCAAGTGTCAAGCCTTCATATAAAAGGTGTAGGAGTAGTTTTCCTGGTGATTTTCAACCAATAGCAGCTAACACATTGGAGATTAATCCTACTTTAGGGGCTCTCATTCCATAGGGTGAACCTAGTTTAGTTCATAATTTGGACAGAAACACTCTGGTCCTTGCTAGGGTGCTCTTCCAATTAGGAGACGAGATTGATATTGAGGACATCCTTGAGTCTCCTGTGACTCCTTTGACACATCTTCCTTACAACAATCATACATGGGTACCCTGACTCAGAGGATAGAAAGCCCTATTCACTCTCCTTTTTTTCTGATTGCCAATGCTAGTGGGGTAAGTATGGCTACTAATACTTCTCGTGTGCAGACCCCTCCTTCAATTTCAAGAGGGGGTATTATTTTTTGTTTTGTTTTTGAGACTGTAACGGTTATTGGAATTAAGGCGGCAAACCAGCTGCCGCGTGCTTGAACATTACAACAGAATCTGAGTTGACAATGCTAATACATAGGAGCGATTCTCTTTTTGAACCAAATCCAGCTAATCAATCCTCATTTTGCCAGTGACAGAATTGCGTTACGCCCAGCTCTTATGGTCTTGCTTCGGCTTGATATGATGGCTATCCTTCATTAAGACAGAGTCCGCTTTAACCTTTCCTTGGATCTTCTTCCTACAGGTCCTTCTGCATTCCTGTTCCTTAATCAATACATCTGATTTGAGGGGGCTTGAGCGATAGATGCTTATCTCTTTTACGTCCGAACCTGGGCACCAGTGGGAGGGCGAAAACAGTAGCAGAAATCCATTAGTATGATCTGAAAATGGAGCCTTCATCCTCAATTTCGTTGTTGGGTGGAAGACTTGGAATATGAATGGCCTACTTCAATCAATTTAATACCCTGTTACACGATCTTTCCTTTCTAGATAGGGATAGTTTTTTTGACCAGAAATAAATGAGGTAGATCGAATACAGGGGACTAAGGAATGATGAAGTAGTCCTCGAAGGAGTTAACTGATAGGGATCTTCTGCCTTGGATGGAGCCCAAATTGGCTTCAAGGTCCGCTTGATCATTCAGATGCCTCAGAATGTGAAAGAAATTTATTTTCTGGAACAGAGGTAGGATAAGCCTGATTTTCTTGAAAATGGAGGCTAAAAGAATCTGAGAGGGGGTTGTGTTGAGATTCAGCGCTTGAATGATTAGCCTAGAATCTCCAAAGACTGAAAGCTTCAAAATGTTCCTTTTGAGAGCTAGATTGAGCCCTTGCCACAGAGCCAAAGCCTCAGCTCTATTATTGGATTCGATGCCCAGTCCCCAATGAAATCGGAGCTCAGTGGAACCATCCGGAGTCAGAAGAACCCCACCTCCTCCCGCAACCCCGGGGTTTCCCTTAGAGGCCCCATCGACGAAGAGGCAGTGTTCCTCCAGGGAAGAGCGCCATTTAATAAACATCTGTTCTTCCAGGCGGATTTCCCATTTCGCATGGGGGGTTGCAAGGGACAGGGGCTTGGTGTCATAGTGTGGAACCAGTTCTTTGAGCCATAGCTCCTCCTCGCTGTCCAAATCTGATTCATTTTTTATTTCCTGTTTGGTGTCCAGAGTTTCTCCCAGTAAAGCTTGGATTTTAGTTATGATTTTGCCCGACGTACAGTTCTCATCCATGAAAATTCTATTGTTCCTCTCTAGCCATAGCTTCCAGCAGGTAAATTTAGGAATCCACATCCAGGCTATTTTGAGGAGGCTTTTTTTTGAGAAATCAAACGGAGTTAAAGAGGCCCAGTTGTGAAGCAAGGTGCTAATATTACCAGGGATCTTGACTTTGTCAGCCCCTATTCTCAGGACTCCCCTCCAAACATCACGGGCAAAGGGGCAGAGAAAAAACAGGTGATTAGCGAACTCTTCCTCGGACATACACAGTGGACATCTGGACAGTCCTTCCATTCCACATTTTCTCAAGGTATCTCTAGTGAGAATGCTGTTATGATCTAGTGTCCAGCAGAAGAAGTCGATTTTGGGTAGCGAGGGAAAGGCCCAGATGAATCTCCATTGAGTTGGATTAGGGGGTACATTAGGAATCACTGTCCTGCTTTTGTAACCTTCAGCAACTGTGAATTTGCCTGAGTTGGTGCTTCACCCTCTTTTGTCTTTGGCTGATGCTTTGATTGGAGATTTCCCTTGAAGCTTGTCTAACAGGATCGTGGCTTCAACCTGCAGCTGTTGGGGGACCTCTCCCAAGTTCCAACTAGCCCACCGTCTTCTAGCGTCCTCCGTCCATGTTGAGATGTCCCACAGGGTGTTCAGATTGTTGGATTGTAGCCATATTTTAATGTTTGCCAGACCTTCAACCTGATTTAATGACTGATCACCAAGGATAGGGTCATCCCAAATTCTGATATTTTTCCCATTACCTGGAATCCAGTATAGATTATGACTGAAGTGCTCCATAGCTGATAGGAAGAGTTTGAAAATCGGAGAGCCTTTACTAGTTTTTGGAGGCTGGTCCAAGCATCTCAGCCGCTGTCCCTGGAAATATTTTTTCTGCAACACTTTCTTGCTCCAGCTAGTCTTCCCATCAACAATGCTCCAAAGAATTTTGGAGCCCAAGGAGAGATTCTGGGCTCCCAGATCTCTTAAGTGAAGGCCTCCTTCCAGAGTTGGCTTTTTAACAGTGTCCCATCTGACTAAATGAAGTCTTTTTTCATTGTTTTTCCCCCCTTCCTAGAGGAATCTTCTCAGCAGACTATCCAATTTACTGAGGAACGTTTTGGGAGCAAGCAGAATGGAGTGATGGTAAAGCGGCATACTTGTGAGCACTGATTTCATGAGGATAACCTTCCCCGCATTGTTCAGCCAGGTGGCTCCCCAAGCTTGGATTCTGAGTTTTATTTTCTCAAGCATTGGCATCCAGTGGGTCACTTTAGGAATGGATTTGAAGATTGGGATCCCCAGGTACTTGAAAAACTCCCAGGTCTGAATTCCTTTCATTTCTAGAAGCCTGGCTATATCAGCGAGATCCTTGACTGAGCAGTTCCAGCTGTAGATGGTGCTTTTTAGATAGTTTATCTTGCTGCCCGAGAGCTCCTTGTAGGTATCCAACTCCTTCTTAAAGGATTTTGCAGAATTTATGCTCACTCCTCCAAGCAGAAGGGTGTCATCGGCGAATTGGGCATGGTTAATATCTTTGACGTTGGGAGCCATTCTGAGTCCAGGAAGAGATTGGATTTGTTGATAGCAGTTGAGCTGAAAGCTGAGCACCGAGGCTTGAATGGCGTAGAGGAGCGGAGAGAGAGGGAAACCTTGCCTTAAACCCCTTGAGGCATTAAAGAACTTGGTTGATCGGCCATTTACTAGCGGCGCTATCCAAGGAAAAGCAATGCAGGCTTTCACCCATTTGATGAAGGTTGAAGAGAAGCCCAGTTTCTCCATAACATCAAAGAGGAAATCATGTCTCACCTTGTCAAAGGCGTTGGCCAGATTGAGCTTTATCACCATTCCTTTCTCTTTTCACTGGCAACTTGAATGAACTGCTTCTTGCACCAACACAATATTGTCCAGAATCTTTCTCCCTTTGATGAAGCCACCTTGATTTTCTGGTACGATGTCCGGCAGCACGTTCTTGAGACGATTGGCTATAGATTTGGTGATCAGCTTATAGCTTGTATTACACAGTGAAATGGGCCAGAATCTGCCAAAATCGGTGGCTCCTTTCTCCTTCGGGATCAGGGCAAGGAAGGCCGAGTTGGTGCTGCCTCCAATTTTGATACATGATTGAGATTTCCTGACCATTATTAAAAGATCTTTGTTAATTATAGTCCAGCATGTTTGATAAAATCTGGCATTGAACCCATCTGGCCCAGGAGCTTTATCCGGATCCATGCCGTCCAATGCCTTCTTGAGCTCCTCCATGTTGATCGGAGCGGTAAGCATAGAGTTAACAGAGTCTTGAACACAATGAGGGATTAGATCGAAGGGATGGGCTTGGGGGTCTAGAGGAGGGTTATCTGGAGCTGAGTAAAGCTCTTTGTAAAAGGTGAAGGAAGCTCTTTTGATGCCTTCGGGATCTCTGATCATGGCATCTTGGGACCGAATTTCTGAGATAGTTTTGAATTGCTTGCGGGCTTAGGACTACTTATGGAAGAAACTGGTATTTTTGTCGCCGGCTTGTAACCATAGATTTCTGGATTTTTGCCTCCAATATTCCTCTTCATCTCTACTGGCTCTATGGAGAATTTTTTGCAGTTCAATTTCTCTTTGCATCAAACTGTGAGAAGCAACAGAATTCTCCATTGCAGATTGGTGGGCAGCAATGTTTTCTAAGGATTCTTTTCTCTTGGCAGCGGGGGTTTTCAAAGTTTTTGCCCACTCCTTGAGTCTTCTTTTAAGGCCCTTCAACTTTTCCTCCCATACATAGAATGGGGACCCCAAAATCTACGTATTCCAAGCTTTTGAAACCATGTCATGAAACCCCTCTTATTGGATCCACATAGGACTAAATATAAAGGGTATTGGCCCAAGGTTTCTATCAAGGGAGAGCTCGAGGCTAATAGGTTTGTGATCAGAGGTGCAGTTTGGAAGGATTTTAGAGGAGGCTGAAAGACCACAAGAAAGAAAAGAGGATTGAACAAGGAATCTGTCCAGACGAGTGGCTATATGATTAGGCCCAAGTCTTTTGTTAGACCAGGTGAATTTCCCTATGGTGGGCTTGATATCTTCAAGATCCCAATCTAGCATTATGTCTTCCACCCGTTCTCTAGCTGGGTCCCGGACTGGGGAACCACCCTTTTTCTCGTCAGTGGCGAGAGTGACATTCAGATCACCTGCGATAATGATATTTTCTAGATTGTACAATAATAAAAAGGACTGAATCGAGTTCCAGCAAAGTTTTTTCTCCGTTGGAAGGACCAGAGCGTAAATATTGAACATACTTACTTGCTGACTGGAGTCTTTGTGAAGGAGCTGAGTGAAGATCCAGTGAGAGCAGTTTTATTCTTGAATCAACTCATATTTGGAACTGTCCCAGAAGGAGGCGATCCTACCAGAGGCACCCTTGGCACTTACAGCACTTCCGGGACCTTTACGCCAAAATGTCTTGCTAGCTTGGAGGAGAAGTTTATCCTCCATCTTTGTCTCTTGGATAAGAAGGATTTCAGGCGAATGGATCCTGACAATATCTTTCAGGGCTTCTTCTTTCAGTTTGCTGCCTAACCCTCTGCAGTTCCAGGAGACGTACTTCATTATTTACTGGTTTTGAAGGAGGAGTCTCCTTTGGAGCTTTGCTCTACTTTCGTCTGGATCTTGTGTTCATCATTCCTTTGAGGGTTTTATGGGATCCTTGCAGGACGTCCAGATAAGTTTTCTCCTCTCTCTGTTTCTTCTTAGATTTCCGGCCCCTAGCCGACTTGATAGGGGTGATTTGAGAGCCATCTGATTAAATGTCTCTTTCTTCTGACTCTTCACCCGATTCAGAAGCTAGGCTAATATGTTCCTCAGCTCCTTCGTTTCCCTTTTGATCTGTTGAAGGTGGGGGAGCGATTGGGCTTTCTTCGTTTTCTTTCAGTTTGTTTGGCTGATCTTCCGTTTCCTCGTGACTCTCTGTTACTAGCGCCTTTTCACCTGATGGGGTGCCTTCTTTTGTGATTGGGATGGTCTGAGAGATCGGCTGGGTTTCCCCCATTGTTCCAGTTTTTGTATGATCAACAGAATTTGAGACTGCTTTGCCTTTTTTTATCTCTTTCCATCCTTCTTCTTCCACCTTGTCTTTTGATGGTGCTTTAGGGCAGTTTCGTTGGAAGTGGCCATGCTCATGACAGATTCTGCACTTAAATGGCAGTTGCTCGTAGTCCAGTTTCTGGTAGTGATGCCAATCTCCAACTGATAGCTTAACGGCTTCCGTCAGACCAGCTTCCAAATCGACTTCCACGTAGATTCTTGCGCAGGTGTATTGACCTCTGTTATCAGCTTTGTCTATGAATCGTCCCAGCCCGTTTCCAATTTTTTGAAGGGATTGATAGCTCCAGCAGTGTATTGGCAGATTGGGAAGCCGGACCCAAATAGGAACCTCTTTTGGAACGTCGACTAAGGGGTCGAAGTCTGGGGTCCATTTGTTCAGGAAGAGGCCTTGGTTCCCCATGAAATACGGTCCGTTTCTGAACACCAGATCTCGATCCTCCTTGGTAGTGAATTCGAAAATGAAGAAACCTCTCCCAATAGGATAACTGATCACACTGTTTGAAAGTAAGGGCCTCCAATTCCGTTGGACCCATTCATCTGTCGATTTTGTTGTAGGCCATCTACCCATGAATTGCCCGACCAGCCCTCTGTCAGCCAAGGCGAGAGAAATTTTGATCGGTTGTTCTTCAGGCAAATCGATCTCAGGTATTTCTTCGAGTTTTTTAATAAAAGTTGGGACCTCAGGCGGGGGTCGTTTCCTTCCTTTCTGAGACAGCTATTTCCGGAATGCATCTGCTGAAGAGATTGGCGGGGGGGGAGAAGCCTCTCCGCCCCCAGGAGCTCCCATGGCGGCGTCGGTTCAGAGCGCTGCTTGACCTAGCCGCAGAGAGGAGCGCGCGCGTTTACCGTGTTGTAATTTGTTGTGAAGTGCTTGCAATCCAATTCGTTAAGAGGGTGTACTATTGTTATCTCTAATGTTACACCCAATATAGTAGTTGTTGACAAATTCCTTTTTAATTTTTTGTTGAGATTTTAATTTTATTAATATTATTGGGTTTTATCCCAATCTCCAACCAAAGTCCACCAATCTACAACCATAGCCCATAGAAGACACCAAGGCAGGAGCCCAAGGCCAAGTGGAAGTAACATTATATGTGCACAACGCATTGGAAGGCATTGTGTATGATGGTAAATGTAAAGGGTACATTGTTGCCTCATAGATGTGGGATATTTGTTTTCAAAACAAATATGCATGTAACTAGTGCAATTTTGCAGTCAAGGAAGGTCAAGGTATTAACTGTTCTACAAAAGTTGCTCTATACAACAAGATGAAAGGCAAGATATTTAATAATTGTAATTATTTGATAGAGTGAATTACGGTAGGGAGAATATAAAGGATACCAAAATTGGAAATGGTGTTTACCTAATTTGGAGGAGCAAGTTGGAAAATGTATGCTTATTTTAGGAATTGTGAATTTAGTTCAACGAATGAGTAGACAAAATTCAATCTGACATGGATTAGGATGGTGGGATATAATGGCTTATGTAGATGAAGATAGGAATTTGAGCTTTCAAGGTTACTTAACTAAAATTCGTAGACTAGTGCGTCACCTAGTTGGATGTGTAATTATAGAATTAATAAGATCAATTATTTCCCACAACCCTGCAATTATGGAGGCATTTGGTTCACTTTCACAAAAAAGAGGAGTTGCTGATGTGGCACATGAACAATTGGTTAACATTGAAATGCAAAGGGCTTCTTTATTAGAACTTGAGATATCCTATTATGCAAATGTTGAAGAAATCACTAAATGGAAAGTGTCACCTAAAATGGCTATCGAAAAGTGTAGGGAAACCTTTCTTGGGGAGAAGCAGAGAGCTTGCAAGTCAAGCCTAGCTAGATAAACAGAAGGATGCATGGGACCAGTGAGATTCTCAAGCTTCGACACTTATGAAGAAAAAGACAAGTGCACGTGGTACTTTTCTCGCAACTGAACAACAGTTTGAGTCTCTTATAACTATTGAACACGATGGAGACATGTATCCTATAAGTGGTAAAAGTTTTACTTGCAACATTTGCTAGGCCATTCTCTAAACTGGAACCCTACGATTGAAAGTTTCCTTATTTTGGGCATGAATCCTACTTGAGAAAGAGCTAAGTGGGTCAGACAGAGATTGTCACTTCTACTTTTTCCGTATTTGAGTCAATCTTGAAGGTCACTAATATTTTAAAGGACCATACATTCTTTGTGTGGAAGCTTGGTACTATCAATGCTTATCTTGATTCATGTATCTGTAATGTTTCACCAACTATAGATCATACCTTAGGTTTTAACCAAACGGTTAGCAGTGAAAAGAGAAGCTCTATGCACAACTAATGAATTTGTTGCATTTTTATGAGGAGTTTGAGATAGGTGACCATGTTGGCACTCAACTTAGTGATGATAATGTTTTTCTAGTGAATTTATCTCAACTTCAAGATGTTCATGTTTTGGTTTTAAAGGAGATTCCAAAACTCTGAAATCTAGTATTGACCAACATGGGCTCAATTGAAAAATCATAATGATTTGGTGGATGTTGCTTGGATGAAGAGTTTGAAGCATCATGAGTTGACAAAAATTAGTTAACTTTTGTGTGAGTACCAAAAGAAATCAATGTTTATTATATTCCTTTTCCAGATGACCAAATTTTGATGGGTCTACATATCCAAAGTTTAACAAGACTCAAGGTTTCGCAAAATGGTATTGCAAAACCAACAATACGATTAATGGACGGTCCAGATTTATTGCACCATCCCTACCTCATTTTTCCAAAACCACGAAGGACGGTGGTGAAAAATGGTTTTTGATTTTATAAAACCACTAAGACTTTTAATGATATACACACAACGAATCTGGGACTCACACATAGTTTTCCACTACCACCAAGGTCTCCATACATCTAGCTCATCTCCACATGGCGTTTGACAAAGATCAGACATGCATTGATTTAATATTTTTGTTTTAATTAGAATGCCCGATATATGTTTGTATTGATTTGTTTTTAAAAGGGCCGAAGTTTTATCTTTAACAAGGGGTTATATTTAATATATATGATATTAAATTAATATTTCTTGTAATTTTATTATTTCCAAACACTTCAAAAAAATAATTTTTATAATTGTTTCAAGAATCCGTTTTTGAAACTGATTGAGACAATCGGTTGCAGGGGGAGAAGCAAAAGATCAGAAATGAGTAAAAAGTAGGGGTTTGGAGTGTGAAGCTAATGATGATATGTAATGAAAGCATCGCTCTTAAACTTAAAAATAAATACCAATTTTGCTTCCAATTATTGGGGTAATTGCAAAAATATTTTCTTCTTATGTTTTTATCATTCATTATTGTTTTTATTCCACTAATATGAGTGTAACAATGCAGCAGGTTGATTCAAATCAATTTTATGAATTTTCTTGGAATTAATGGCACTCATATTTTTGGTTTGAATCCCTTAATGGGAACTCCACCATACCAAGCATTCATCCATGTTTCTTGTTCTTTGCATCATTTACTATACAAGGACAAAGGTTGAGATTCTTAAGTGCCTTAGCGATTAAGCCTTGTTTTCTCCATCTGCTTCTAATAATCTAGTGACACCCTAAGCACTGCAACCCTCACTTATCTTGGCCAATCCAGTTGTAAAGATAGGTTTTAGAATTAGATCATTCATTGTTATTCTCATGGTATATTTCTTCGACCCTATATTTTATTATATTTTATAAATCTTGTAGATGTCCTAGGCACTAGTCCCTTTGTAGCCAGGAATTTTCTCCGTCATTACAAAAAAACCAACAATTCGATTAAATTTCTAGTTGGGTTTTGGGTAAAAGTGATCAGAAAAAAGCCTTGAGGAAAAATTCAGTAAATATAATGTTTAGACTATTTCTTTACAACTTCCTTTGGCGTAAGTAGGATACCCTCAACATGGGAAAAGGATTTCCTACGTGAATCCAAATGGTTACAATTATCAAAGATAAGAGGTAAAGTTTTTGGATGGTCCGTGAATAATCAATAGAGGCTTCACTAAATGTCACAATTAAGAAGGAATTGAGGGTCATCAATATATTTTAAGGTTATTTTTTTTGGTTAGCAATACAACTTAATGAGAATTGAAAATCACTAGATTGGATGAGATCAATAGGCCATAGTTAATGAAATCACATAAAACAGTATCCTCAGGCATATGCATGGTGCTTGATGCTCATGTTGCTATAAACCCCTGCCCTTGGGCCTCCTTTCCTCTTCCCGACTAGTTTTCCCATAACCCTCATGTCCTCTTCATAGCCACATTGGACCATGTTATATTACATTTTGAAATAATATTTACATATATTGAGTAAATCTTGGAAGGTACAACCACATGGTACATAGAAAACCTGTTTAGCACAATTAGATTCCTAACCACTCACGAGTTGGGACTTGGCCTTGTGCTATACACTAGGAATTCACATGAAATATTTACATGACTTTCACATATGTTCATTTATTTAAGATCATATGCTTTGACCCTCATCATAATGACTTATTTACAATTTATACATAATTTAATTAAATAGATCCAAGGGGCCAAAGCTAGAGTATAAGCATTGAGATACTCCTATAATATGATAAACAAGGAGAAAAGAACGACACCTAGAGATATCATCCAAGAATAATAGACATTGGAAAATCCTTATGTATGAGCTACATTACTTGCTCAAGTACCCAATGGGACGCATACCAATACTACTCCTTGCCTTGATAGGAGTTGTAGCTTTCAACATAGAAGAAACTACTATATATGCATTGTTAGGTACCTATACTACTAGTGTAGCCCCGTATTGTTATTAGTGCAACCCCCTTATGGTATTGTTGTGCCCATGTAGTCCCCTTGTTGTTATTATTGTGCCCCATAGAAGCCCACTATTGTTATTGTTGTGCCCCTACAATATTATTGTTATGTAGGCTCTGATTATATTGGAACCACTTAGACTCCTATGTATAGAAAGGAGGTATTGTCATTTGTATCATCCAAGAATTGGTCATTTGTGTAATGTAAAGGAGGTTGCCCCCTTGAAGAGGCTGATTTTGAAGTTGTTGATTTGTCATTTCTATCTTTTTGCGAGTTGGTTTCATAACATGCATCCCTTAAGATTCCTATAAAGGAAACATTTTACATCCTTTACAAGGAGAATTAGTATTCCAAGAAGAAACCAAACATATTCATTACATTTTCATTAATGGGATTAGCAATATAAGGATTGAAATTTTGTGTAAGTTGAGAGTCATCTGTGTGAGCCTTTTTCATAATATATAAATTTCATATTTAGTTTTCACTCTATATTTTTTTCAAATAAATAGGTGAACTACCACCAATCATAGACAAACAATCATAGTTAGATCAATACAAGTAATCATTTGTAGACAACATTCATCAATGTTGTAAACTCGCAAACAATCTACTAACAACAAGATAAATTGAGCGTACTATCTTTCCTTCCACCAAGTATTAACAAAAATAGATGGAAATGTTCCATATGGCATTAGAAAATGATGAAAACTTGGAGAAGAATATGCCCTTTAGAAATGAACAATTCTAAACATTCTACTTTTTAAACCTTTTATAGTACATCATCGAAATTTGACTAAGTAGTGGTTGGTTAGGTTTTAATTTCCATTGCTTAAATTTCATTTTTGAATTCGTTAACAGATTCAATACCTTGAAAAAACATATCACACCTCACTTGTGCAATCTCAACAACTCACATTTGCGAAACCACTAATTCTTTTAAATTTCTAGCCAAATTTTGGGTAAAAGCTATCAAAAAAAGGTAGCTAGGAAAAATTCAAAAAGTATAATGTTTACACTATTGTGTTACGAATGCCATTGGAATAAGTAGGATACCCTCAACATGGGAAAATGAGTGTTTACGTGAATCTAAATGGTTACATTTATCAAATATAGGAGGTTATGTTTTTGGATGGTCCATGAATAATCAATAGAGGCACCACTCAATGTCACGATTAAGAAGGAATTGAGGGTCATCGATACATTTTAAGTTTATTTTTTGTAGGTTAGCAATGCAACTAAATGAGAATAAAAAATGATTGGATTGGATGAGATCGATAGGCCACAATGTAGTAAAAAAAAAAAAAACACTATCATCAGGCGTGTGCATGGTGATTAATGCTTATTGTTGTATACCCCTTCCCTTGGGCCTCTTTTCCTCTTCCCCGCTAATGAAACCATAACCCTTTTCATGTTGTCTCCATAGCAATGTTGGACCAAGTTATATTACATTTTGAAATAATATTTACATAGCTTGAGTACATCGTGGTATGCACTACCACATGGTACATAGAAAAACATGTTTCGCTGAATTAGATTCCTAGCCACTCATGGGTTAGGCCTTGGGCTTGAGCTATACACTAGGAATTGACATGAAATATTTATATGAATTACACACAGGTTCATTTATTTAAGCTCATACGGTTTGACTCCCATCATCATAATAACTTATTTACAACTTATACATATTTGAATTGAATAGATCGAAGGGGTCAAAGGTAGACTAATTACATTGACATACTCCTATAATATTATCAACAAGGAAAAAAAAACAACTCCTAAATATGATCATCCAAAGAATAATAGACATTGGAAAATCCTAACTTATGAGCTACATTATTTACTCAAGAAATCAAAGGATGCAAAACAATACTACTCCTTGCCTTGATAGGAGTTGTAGCTTTCAACATAGAAGCAACTACTATATATGGATCCCTTAAGGTTCCTATAAATGAAACATTACATCCTTTACAAGGAGAATCATTGGAAGTATTCCAAGAAGAAAGCAAGCATATTCATTACACTTTCATTAATGGGATTAGGAGAATAGGGATTGAAATTTTTGTGTAAATTGAGAGCCATTTGTGTGAGCCTTTCTCATAAAATATCAATTTCATATTTAGTTGCCACTATATAATTTTTTTCAAAGATATAGGAAAACTACCACGAATCATAGACAACCCATCATAATGAGATCAATAAAAGGCACAAGAATTTGTAGACAACATTCATCAATATTGTAAACCTTGCAACAATCTACCAACAACAAGGTAAATTGAGCACGCTATCTTTGCTTCCACAAAGTATTGATGAACATTAGGAATACAAATCCAAATACACAAGATTGAGGGTTCCTTAAGTCTAGAATAATTGCATTATTGCCAAGAATAAAACAAAAAATATTTAACGAATCAATATACATATTTACAATGCATACATAATATTCGAGTGTTTAATAAATGAAATGTCAATTTAGGAATGTACTATTGAGTATCCCACTTGTGTTGGTCCAAAGTATGATGATGACCACCAATTGTAATATTAATGTGTAAAATAACTAGTAATATTGAAATACAAGTTATAGGCCACTATTAAATTGGCAATAAAACTTTGGAAATGATGGTCTAAACTATCATCATACATGAATTAGCCCTTGACCACTTGTCAAAATTAAATCATTATAAAATTTTATAACTATATTAAATCTCTATATAACAAAAAAAAAAACATGTCAATTTTATTTATAAAATAAGCTAATAAAAAACAAATCCTAAACCATTAACTATACATAAATCCCAAAATTAATACATACTTTTTAGTTTACTATAAATTCTATTTAATAACAATTATTTTTAAAAATTTAAATAAAAATAAAAAATTATGATGATAATAAGAAAATGAACTTGTTCAAACTATTTATAAAATTGTTTTCATTATAGTCTCTTTCCACTTAATATTATAAATTGTATTCTATGATTATCATTGTGAACCACTAAAAAAATATTTTAATCAATAATCATTATTTTTATCTTCGCCAACAGCACAACAATTCCATACCGAATAAATTCACTTACATCATGTGATTCATCTTCCATTCTAATCTCCTCCACCAAAGTCGTGTCAATCACCTCCAACAATCTGTCGGGGAATGCATCGTCCACCCAACTCTGCAACGATTGCTCTTCTTCTGGTAACACTGTATCTGTGGGCTTATTTCCCGTTATCATTTCCAGTACCAAGATGCCGTAGCTGTATACGTCCCCTTTCATGGATGGGCGCCCTCCTGTACCATATTCTGTAACCAATTTTATATATATAAAACCTTTATTAGTGACTCATATATAAAACCTTTATCACTGACTCAAATATTTCCCATATAATCAATCTAGTGTATCAGTGTTTACCTGGTGCAATGTAACCAACAGACCCGATCACATGACTGGAGGTGTCCCCTGAGGCTGTTGCTGTTGTTGAATCGTTCCTGAGGTGTGCAATACCGAAATCTCCAACATGAGCAGTCATCGTCTCATCCAGTAAAACGTTGGAAGGTTTCAGATCACAATGAACAATGGCCGGAGAACAGTGATGGTGAAGGTATGCCATTCCATGGGCCACGTCCTTGAGAATGCTCAGCCGTCTTTTCAGATCCAACCTGCAATTATTTTCCCTGTAATGCAAATGCGTATCCAGGTTTCCCTGTGACATGAACTCCATAATCAAAGATTTGACCTGCAAACTTGAGCATACGCCCACCATTCTCACCAGATTCCGATGGCGGACTCTTTCCAACGTCTTGCATTCTTTTATCAGTCTCTTGTATGCACCTCCTGGTGCGGCAGACTGTATAACTTTGACAGCAACGATTGTGGCGTTGTCTAATATGCCCTTATACACTGACCCATGACCGCCACGCCCCACTAGGTTATCCGGGCTGAAACCATTAGTTGCTCTTTTCACCTCTTCCTCACTTACAATCTTCGTCTCGCGGAGTTGGCTCCTCAGTTTTTTGAAAGCTCCAGAGGATGGTACTTCTCTTGTGAATTTATTGTATGACAAGTTTAAATGAGTAAGCTTCTGTAATTTCTTTATAGAGGTAGGCAGGGGACCAGAAAGCTTATTGAAAGAGAGATCTTAATTTCCTGCAACTTGATCGATTGATGTAGGAATGGTGCCTTCCAATGAATTGTGAGAAAGATTAAGGTAGTCCATTTCAGCGCAATTCCATTTCAGCGCAATTCACCAATTGGCTGGGTATGCTACCCGAAAAATTATTGGCTGAAAGATCAATTGCTTGAACCATGTGCATTCCCTCCCAGTTCGGCAGGCACCCTTCCTGTGAGTGCATTATGTGAGACATTAATGTAGAACTGTAGGTTATGGAGGCTAGCCACTTTCCAAGACATCAAGCCGCTTAGCTGGTTGTAACTGAGGTCCAGAAGCTCGAGACTGGAACAATCCCCTATGCTGTCTGGTATATTACCACTGAATTTGTAGCTGAGATTTAATCTTCTTAGATGCTGTAAACTTGCAAAAACATGATGAATTTCTCCAGAAAACGCGTTTTGAGAAAGGTCCAGTTCATACAGAGCTTTCAATTGACTGAATTGATAGGGTATATTACCTTCCAAGTTATTTCGGGAGAGGTCTAGCAGCTGAAGAGTAGACAGCCCTCCTAGTGCAGAAGGAAGGCTTCCAGAGAGCAAATTACTACCTAGATTTAACAGGATCAATCCAGTGAGGTTGCTTATCTCCTGGGGTATCTTACCAGTGAAACGATTAGAACACAAATAGAGTTTAAGCAGATTTTGAGAAAGACGGCCTATGCTTCCAGGCAAGTTGCCCTTAAGATCATTTTTCGCAAGATCGAGTACTTGCAGATTAGTGCAGTTTGAAAGTGCTCCAAAGATGGAAATGGATTCCTCACTATAAAAATGATTACCCTAAAGCCAAAGTGTCTGTAGAAGACGGAGCTTTCCAAATTCCTGAGGTATGCCTCCCATTAAGAAATTTTCAGAGAGGTCGAGAAATAAAAGCTGAGAGCAATTTCCTACAGATTTCGGAATGGTACCGTTTAATTCGTTTCCCCAGAGCAGCAGATACTCTAAATTTGAGAGCTTTGTACCTATCTCCCACGGGATTTCTCCAGTAAGCCAGTTGTCAAACAAGGATAACTCGCTTAACTCCGTGCAATTAAGCAGTGAAGGCGGGATTCCTCCACTGAGCTGGTTTTCTCCAAGAGACAGAGTCTCAATTTTAGAGAGCTTGGTTCCTATCTCCCACGGGATTTCTCCGGTAAGCCTGTTCTCATACAAATATAATTCGCTTAACTTCGTGCAATTAAGCAGTGAAGGCGGGATTCCTCCACTGAGCTGGTTTCCTCCAAGAGACAGACCTTTAATTCTAGCGAGCAAGCCAAGTTGAGAAGGGATAGTGTGTTAAAATTTATGTTTTCCCACCCCGGTTTTCAGTTTCTCCTTATTTCTCCCATGTATTTAAATACCCTTTCCCATAACCATACATTCAACAAGCTGGAAAAATAAATTTTGCTGAAAACACAAATTCTGGAAAATTTACAGAATGCTGGAAATTGCAAAAATAAAAATCAACAGT
>APFE031544994.1:16932-41550 GCA_000404065.3 Pinus taeda | reverse complement strand
GTGCGTGCATACGCATACGCGACTTCTGATCAACAAACCCGCGTGTATACGCATTTTTGTATACCCAGAAAACTTGCGAGTATACCCTGCGTGTATACGCAACTTGGTATATAGCGAACCTGTGTATATACGCGACTTGGTACATAGTGAACCTGCGTATAACCTGCCTCTGTATGCGACTTGGTATATAGTGAACCTGCATGTATACTCAGCTTTCTTCATTCTTTGTAATCTGATCATCAATTCTTTGCTACTGATCTGCTGCGCTATAATCTGTCATCTTGCCATCAAGGACAACACTTGTATCATAATGGCAAAGATAGCTTGTCACACTTTAGCTCATAATGCCAACATCTGATATCTCTTCTGTAGATTTAGCTTGTCACACTTTAGCTCATAATGCCAACATCTGATATCTCTTATGTAGATTTAGCTTGTCACACTTTAGCTCATAATGCCAACATCTGATATCTCTTATGTAGATTCATCTAGTTATATGTAAGTGAGATGATCTTCTATGAGAGGGTTGCCATCAAGTACAACACATGCACCATAATGCCAACAGCATTAACCCAGAACATAAGCATATGCATAAACATTCAATAGAAGTATCAATCATAAATTAACCAGATCTACAATAGCTCAAGTTAACACAATGTTTCAAAATCAACTTATCTTTATTTCCACTTTATCGTCGATACATCCAAATCTACCTTGCGCACTCAGTTGCAGGGGTCCACGTACATAGCTACGGACTCTACCAAGCCTTTGCACACACAGCTGTAGAGCCTCTATCCCCTACCCAATACCCTAGACTTGGACTTAGAAACGCTCC
The DNA here is from genome assembly GCA_000404065.3 of Pinus taeda. Classification (NCBI taxonomy): domain Eukaryota; kingdom Viridiplantae; phylum Streptophyta; class Pinopsida; order Pinales; family Pinaceae; genus Pinus; species Pinus taeda. The sequence goes on along the minus strand of APFE031544994.1, from coordinate 40,715 downwards.
AAAACTTCTTAGCTCATGATTGGGCAGAGAACCCTTTCACTTGACTTATTACAATTCACACTGCATGCATCCTATGCAGTCTTTACCCTATATCTACCCAAAATTTCAGGCTTTGTGCCCCATGACCATTAAGCAGGGCTTCTGCTACCCAACAGTCCCCCAAAACAATCATCATGACTCGGCCCAAGTCACTCAACTGGTGCGGTAATCTTCACGTGGATGTCAATTAGCAGCCTCTCTGATGCGCTTGTACTTGCAACAAATTCTTCTGTCATCCGTTGTATCAGTTCCACATGTGTCACTGACACATTAGTCTCTGTCTTCGCAGTCTCCATGGTTGCATACTATGTCTGTATCTGTGCTACCTTGCGCTCTATGGTGTTCAAAACTACGAATGCCTCATCAAACCATGGTTGGAGACAAGCTTTAATCACAACTTCGTTCTATCTGGCCGCATCAACTTGGATTTTTAGGTCTTGGGCCTCCCTTATTTTACCCATGCATTGTGTAATAGAAACCATCTGCACGGTTCCCCTTATATTATCATAGGCTTGCTAGAGCTCCCTTGCCTCAGTTTCCAGTCACTGAAGTTTTGGATCTTCCTAGAGTGAGATAAGCGTAACAATCGACTGAGTCAACAAGCCGGTACATTCCTTCATCGAATGTGTGATCATCTCACGCCAAAAGGTAATGATATTTTTGCGCTGCTTGGTAACCTCTGGTAGCGTCAAAGCGTGCAGCTACAGTTTTAATTCTACTCTCTTTAAACTGAGCTCTAGCTGGATCCGTGTGACCTCCTCCTTTACTTTATGGAACCCAATACCAAAATTGTTGATTCGTGTCCCAATAGGCAGCTCAGCGTCAATCTCTAGCTCAAGGGTACCCAAGCAGGGTTTTGCTACTAACTACTCCACTTGCTGATTCTGCACGCCTGCTTTGTCTCGTTGGAGGCTCAACTATTCTATATTAATTTTCTATTCACGAAGACCTATTCAGTGTGGCCCTCCCTAGCACGAGGCTCCGTTGTGGTGCTGTTGTGGAGCTAGAGCAATCTCTCTTGCGGCAGGGAAGCCATGTTTAGTCCCAGCCCTGTAAGGTGTCCTAGCACAACTCAGTCCTCCGCATTGTTGATGATCAGTGCTCCTGCTGGAATCGCGATGGCATGAGCCATCTGGGCCTTTAGCAATGGCTCATTACTATCATACTGGGAAACCCCTAAGTAGTGCTAGTGCCTGTTGGCGTGACCCAGATCCCAAGTTCTCATAGCTGTGTACGAAGCTCCCGTAACACAATCTAATGCTTTTACATGGCCTCGTCGATGGTATCCTGGGTGGCATCATGAACTTTGTCCCCTATTTCATCTAGGACACCCAAATTTAAGTTGGTCTGTTTGCCATCCGATTTAGATGCCTTGGCCTTCTTTTGTGGCATTGTTTGTTTTGTTGGCATCGGTCGTTTCAACAGTGCACCCGTGGTGGCTGATGGTGTTTCTTCTGCAACCATCTCAGTGGGTACCTTCTGACTGCTTTTGTCCCTTGTCGATGCAGCCCCTCCTGCTGGTGCCTTTCCTGTTAAAGTTTGCACCGCTTCCTGGGCTGCTCGAGCCTCCACAACATGTTGTTCATTCCACTTTTGTTTTGCGGAATGCTTAGATTCATCCTTATGCCTTGGGATAGCGGCCTCATTACACCCTATGTCCTCTGGTCTGCACCATGCCAGTGGCCAGATATCCAAAAACGTGTCAATAGCATCATCAATGGCAATGAAAGGGAGTGTGGTCCATGTCTGGTTGGGGTCTTTGCGTTCCTTGATGTAGACAAAGTGCATGTCCACTTTAAACTCGACAATATGCTTCACACTTTCATAGATTTCATTAGATAGGCGAGGTTTCCTATTAATCCATTTTTGCACACTCATGTCCATTAGTATCCAAAAGATCTTGATGCTCTAGATTCTTCCAGCATCCCCTGTCACCTAACGGGAGGTGTATTTGGTAGCTTATGGCCAATCCTTGTTCAAGGTTGGGAACTGGCTGTCGTCAGGTAAGTCAGTGGTAACCAGCATAATTGACAACAACAGGCACACATAATGGAAGGTCTTGCCCTCCTCTTGGACCACTCAATAGTTAGGTTAGAAACTCTTCACAAAGCAACTACGAACAATTGAACCGTTCTCTAGCTGCGCATTCCTCAGCGAGCACAATGACTACTGTCGAAACCTCAGTATCACGACATTTCCACATCACTTTCCTTGCCAACAACTAGATAGCAACATGGACTACTTTATCTAAAATGCTATCAATAATGTATCTTTGCTACCCCTTCTCGAGCTTATACTTCTTTTTCTAGGTTTCTATCAGCATTACATCACCACTCCTATCAACAATTTCCCAGGGGTCTCTTCCGCCACAAGGGAGCTGTGAGATCCTATGCACAAGTTCGGCTATGATGTAGACGAATTTGCTGATCCATAATATGTCCTCATGGACAAAATAGAGCAATTCCTTTATGACCAACATTGTGATAGGGGGGCTGAGCAAGTGGGGAATGGACAAGAGACAAAGCAATCCAGCTTTTTCCACCTTTTGCAGCCACTCCTTTGGCTAAAGTGTTGTAGTCATTCCTTCTGTACTCTGCTACATCAGGGTGCCCGTTGCCAAATGGGGAAATTTTGATGTATCTTCCAGGTCCCAGTCTTCAAATTTGATTTTCGCCATATGGCCAACCATCAAGCTTTCAACTATAACCCCTTTTGGAAGACAGGATGATGAGTCTATTATCGACTTCATCCAAATTGGTAGGTACCTTATCATTTCCTTTACTTCGAGTCTCATACTTGGGTCGTCGTACTGACTAGATAGGATCCTCTTCGAGGCTTATTTCTTTGACATATGTTGGAGAGCCCTCTTCCTCTTCATCGCTTTTAATTGTGACCGTTTTACCCTTATCTTCCATTGTGAGCTTGCTAAAGTCCAGATTTCGCGACGACCTTCTTACTAGTTCTAGAATCTAGGGGTCCTTCTTGGTCCGTGGTGTCTAGGGTGACTTAGGAAGCTCGACTACCTGCAGCATGGTTTTTTGTAGACTATGTATGGTAAGGTTTATCAACCTAAGTATTGATTCCTGGTAATGCTTTGGCAATGCCTGAAACCACAAACATTCTTCTAGTTGCTTGTCATTCATCTTGCACTCGTCTTGGACCCAGGGCGTTGTTGTGTGACCCTTCTCTTGGTTGTTATATATGATTTCATATTTAAAATCAGTCGTTCGCCCTTGTCGTGGCTCATAAATCCGATTTTGGCAGTTAATATTACACCTTAATTGCTCATCGCCCACTCCAACGTATCTTAATTGTGCCATCTTATCATGAATAGTACCTGAAACGGTCGCCTTCCATCCTTTCCTCATGGTAGCAGAGCCCCTGGTATGTAAGTGTGTTTTCTGTATGCGATCAAGCTCGAGCACTGTGGCTGGGTCACACAGCTTCTCGATAGCTTGTTTTATAGTCTCACACCCTCTTTCAATTTTCTGGGGTGCTAGGACTAGGCATCCCACAGATGGTCAGGTAGGCACACCCATCGTGCAGGTCTTCCATTTCCTGACTAGCATAGGTTGCAGGCACCCTTCGCGTTCCCTTGAGTCTGATAGCGGATGGAGATCTCTATGTCCTTATGCCTGAGGGTGCAATCACATCCATGCTAGCACGGCTGTAGCTTGTCTTAGTGGCATAGGAGAGCCAGTCATGTCTGGTCCCTTAATTACCATTTCCCCGTAGCCCATGAGGGTGACTTCTAATTGTAGTTTAGTAATTTCTTCATCCAGCCTCGCACTTTTCTCTCAGAGTCTAGCCCCCGTTTCTTCTAACCTGCAAAGTTTTAACTTTCCACGCTGAAGAGCTACCCAGAGTTGTTGAATCTCTTCGTGCAGGTGCTCGTAGGTAGGACGCACTATAGAGGTCATGGTTCCCTTTCTGGCTAGGTGAGCCATCATTCCGCATATATTTGGTTGGGTTGATGGTCATGCAATGTGCACCCATACCCTTCGTTGTTGACGGATGACCATCCTGTACCAACATTGTTGTCGCACACATCCTCCAATCTGTACCTGGAACCGCCTCCTATATCTCAGCTTTTGCGGCCTCCATCTAGGTGCACACGCCGCTTCTTTTGATGCACCAAGCTACTCCTATGGTACGATAAAGGTGCCAAGGCAGACGAGCTTCCCTTCATTCGTTGCATCGTTATTTGCTGGCCATTTTCTTTCCTTTGTGGTCACGCATTGTAATGATCAAATCATCATATTACAGTTAAGTGGCACATGCAATCTATTCTGCCATTGGTCAGTCTCCTCATCTGAATCTGTTGTGCAGGTGCTATCACGCTCCTATGATATTCTTCCATTGTTTGTGCGGTGCAACCGATCCTGGCCTTGAATTTCTATCTAATAGATGCAGTCCACCTCATCGTCACACTCCTCATTGCACACTGATTCGGTGTAGCGTTATCCTTCAATTGGGTCCAACGAAACGATTACCCACAATGACTTCTTTTCAAGCATCATCTTCTGTCTCTTTAAATTGATCATCCCATTCATGTCCGTGGCCCAATCAATTCCAAGCAATGTAGGGTAAGGATTAATTTCATCAATAATTTATATTACCTCGAAATTGGTCTGCATACTTATGCCTTCAATGTCTACTATTACCCCTTGCAATCGGCCCATCGGTAAGATATTTTGTTGGTTGGCCATTCTTAGTTGAATCGGGGACCACTGCAATGAAGGCTTACCCATGGTTTCCCATTTTTTCTTAGGTAGTATGTTTGCATCCCAGTTAATGTCTAGAATGATCTGGTCCATCTCATATTCGTTGATTTGTGTTGTCATTCTCATCTCTCATCTAGTGCATAGAGCATGTCTTCCTAGTTTCTGGATTATGCGTGGCTCACCCGATCTGGTGCACCTAGTGATCAGCTCTTGTAGTCCTTTAACAACTTTACTATCACACAACAGCTTCATGTAGGTTTCCAGAAAGGTAGTAATAATGGAGGGATTCATTCCTGGCTTAATTTGGTCCCTCCTACCTAGATTAGGGACTTCCATGAAGTTCTTCTAAGCTTCCTTAGGCGTCTGCTTCCATTGTTCCTCCTCAAAGTCAAGTTCCTTTGTACAGATGTTGCACTCTTTCCCATCGCCTCCTGTGGTTGTGGCACTCCTCAATACCATGTTTAGACTGAGGTCTACTTCACATGGTTCTAATCACATCATCTAGACATTTTGAGTTGGAGTAGGCTATAACACTCCCTTCTCACACATCTACGAAATTAACATCAGATAATCTACCATTTCATGATCAAACTACTAAAAGTATGGAGAAGAGATCCTGGTCAGGTTAGTGCAGCCATGAGTGTAGTGTCCCGACACTCCATAGTTATAACAGATAAGCTATCTATGGCCCGTTTGGGCCCCATTCCCCTTCCTCGGCTACATCCTTTAAATCCTCCGTGTGGCCCTACGGCTAGGTTGAAACTCGTGCTTCAGTCTGCACTCGGTAGGTTGGGGTCCTTTCCATCATTAAGTTAAAACTTTGACACATTCACTCATTGTGACCTACTAATCGAAAAAAGTTGCAACATAGCTACTGCGGGGTCTAGGTATACTTCTGTAATAGGTGGCAGTTATTCGTTGCATGCTTTCCACCCACTTGACAAAGAGCACTAGTGCGACACTTGGTCCTACTTGTACGTCCAGTTTTAATGGCATTGGGACCCCCTCGCTAGATAGTTGATGAAGATTGGGCATTTGTCCTTATCATGCCCTTGACTTTCACATTGAATACGACCTACCTTTGCATACGACTCTGGTCAACGCACCCTATCTTGCTTTAAGCTTTGTATTTACAAACTCAAGTTTTGTAATTGCATGTGGATTTGATGAACTCCCAACCCTGGGTCATGTATTGGGGTCTCATGCAACCTCATTTTGGTCTCTAACAGTTCATCTTGGGTTGAGATATCTTGCTGGGATAGGGTTTTCTTCAAATGTTGTGTCAATGATGCCACAAACCATGCGAAGTGTTGTGAAACTATGAATGTCATGTTAGCCTCATGAATGGTGCTTTTTAACCTCTGGTCAAAATCCCAAAGGTTTTCCCTCGGCAACATTGTGATCTGCTTGAACTCAATAACCAACTGTGCTTCTGATTTTGGTTAGTTGAATTCTTTGTTTAATGCATTCTGGATTGCTACTATTCCATCATTCGGGTGATCACTTGAATACTTTATGTACCATGTCAACGTGCGGTCCTATAGTGCGCTAACTGCAGTAGCCATTTTTATGTTTTCATCTGTTATACCTTGGGCATCCCATATAGAACTTATCACAAACTAGAATATCACTAGTTTCTCATTTCCTACACCCTTAAATATTGGTAGCTTGACTGCACTTGCTATCCTGACTTTTGGTGGTTGGTGGGGTTGGAGGTGGGGTCGATGTTGGCGTAGACAGATTTGATGTAGGTGAAACGGGTGGTGTCATGGATGGAGGTGGTATCAACGGGAAGCACTCCTTGATTAACCAGACTATGCTTCTTGGTGAGAACCTTGGGAGCTCCTCCTCACTTTCCCATGAGATAGAAATCAAAGGATTGTTCTCTACCCCTCCTATCCCTTGGTAACCTCTTTCGCTTTGTGTTACTCCAGACATCAATAGACATGCATAATTTGTTTTTCACACCGTAGCATCTTAATCCAAATATTCAATGATTTGATATACTTACCCTACGGTCCTTGGAGAAATCGCCTTTCTACTTCACTATAACTCACAATTATATCTATCATGAACTTAGTGATAAATCCTCCTATTAACCGGTTCAGCCAATGATCTACTGCGCATGTGATTTTATCTTTGGTGTCTTCTAGCCTGCGCACCAATTTCGAATTCCACACAATAGGTTGATCTAGCCTGCACCTTCCCATGCTATTAGCTAACCTCGTGATCCACACATACAACTCTATCAGAAATGTCGCAAAGAATACCTCATGGATATCTGTGTATATATAGCGGTCCAACCAATCATCCTCCGATATCTATGGGTTTCTGTTTTCATGCACTGCGAACTCATGGAGCTTCAGATCCAACCACTCTTCAACCTCTTTATTTGTAAGGTTCTAGAGTTCCAACATCAGACAGACCTTAGATAGATCTCAGTCCCAGTAATGCAACCATTTGTTGGCTTATAGGGGCTTGACCTAGGTTCGAAAGAGTTATCTAGCCAAACAAATCCTGCAGCTACCGAACCTTTCGGCAATAGACCACGGAGTGTGGACTGAGGTCTCATCTGAGGTAGCAGGGGAGGGTGTTGGAGCCACCTTTCCACACCCTTGGGATGTCTAGATGTGGTCTGGATGTTTCACACACTGTTTTGTAGCCTCACGCTACTCTGCTTCTACGCAAATCTGAGACAGGGCTATTCCTCGATCTAATTACTTAAGGAGTTGTTATAGATAAAATCTACTTGTGATGGTATTTAAGAAAACATTTAATAAGGATAACCAATGCACGCATTTAACAGAGATACATATTTGTATTAACTCAGAACATAAGCATACAGATAAAGATTCAATACAAGTATCAATCATAACTTAACCAGATCTACAATAGCTCAAGTTAACACAGGGCGATTATCACGCAGGTGTTCTAGCACATGAATGGATCATCGATGGAAAGATCAGTAAGCAATAGGATGGGTTGAGATGACCCGATATGATTCCAAGTTGACAGTAAAGCTCCCCGACGAAATTGCAGGGTCGAACGATTACTTCCCTACGTGTCGAGTTATCCTATTGCTTGGTATGGGTGGAAGTTATTTCTCCCTGATGTGGTTCCTAGTTAATATGTTCTCCTTGATGATATGGTCCTCGATGAAAAAATTCTAACTATCAGCCTAATGATAAACATTCTAGATAGCAACCTGATGGATAAAAGGTTGTATATTGAGCTCACTTCTAGTAACATGTTCTTCTTCTTATACATCTAAGGATGTGCATGCATATGAGAACGAACAATCAAGAGATAAACATGAATAAGCAAGGTATAGATCGATATGTGCAATGATGATTTTTTCTGGACATTGCACAAACACTACATGAAAAATATGATCCGTGATGATATATTGTTCGACGTACAAATATTTGTAGGTGGAATTCTCCATAGTTGAAAGGAAGTGTTAATTTTTGCAATTGCGTTAAAAATCCACCTTGGGAAACTCAAAGGACTGAGAGAATTATTTCATTATATTCCTCTTTTCGATAGGACCGCAATCAACCTAAAGATCACCCAATTTGGTTAAGTGTAGGTTGAATTATCAATTATTTTATCCATACATGTATTCTGCAATGGGTGCGATCTAATCACATGAATAAATTCTTGGCTTAGTATTAACCCCAAGTAAACTCTTAGAAAATCCTATAAATAGAATTTACCTCAATATCAATTGGAAACATCTTCTCTTCTCTTTTTTTTTGGTTCACATAGGTTCGACAAAAGGGGTTCTCTCAAGGGTCCAAAATCATAGGCAAAAGGTTTGCTCTGGGTTAGGGTCTTCTCGATCTCGGTCATTGACACACAAAATGGAATTTTGGTCCTTGGATGTTGGGACATATTAAGCCTATGAGAGTGACTATAGAACCTTGGATAATGGAACAAAGGCTTATAGCAGTGACCATGGCTTCAGAGGTAGACTGAAAGCTTCAAGTCCCCTATCACTGACATATGATTCTCTTGAGAGTGAAAAGTACATCTCAGTCACTTACATAATAATTGTAAGGGAGCGACTCTAGGATTTAGGTGTATTTTCCCATAGTCATACGTATTAATAATTCATAATAGTGATTGTGCAATCACAGACACGTTCATATTGTGGTAGAGAGAGAGAGCACAATGGTTCGATTGCACACAGACAGTTTGATGAGAGCGAATCGAGTTCAGATCTAGGATTTGGCATCTTCACCTTAGTTGACTTAAATGATATGGTAGATCTAGGTTTCTGTAGATATAATTTGTTAGTATCCATTGCAAACATATTTATTAGACTCATTGATAGTGAAAATTGTGCTCAACAGTGTTTGACACAGTGACAACAATATACAACAGTTGACATCAATTTGTGACAACATAATACAACCATCCGTATGAGGACCAAAAGACATAAGGCCCCATAGTCGTCGCAATGAAGCAATGCTTGTGTTCCTACGTGACTCCATCAGGGTACTGTCTAGGCCTACTAGTAGTGGATTAACACCAGATATGACATTAAGACTCTCTCAACTATACTGGTTGTACACCAATATACCCCTCAATAGCAATCAAAACAACTCTCTTGAACTGGCTTAGAATGTGTGCCAATCAACCAAGAGCTTGGAAGATGCTGAATCTTACAACCCAGCAAGTGTGGAAACCAGGAAGAACTGAGAACAGAACAATACCCCCAGAGGTTTTATAGTTTCTTTTCATGAACAAGGTCCATTGAGAGAGATGGAGTTCTAGTAGTGTGTTGCCAAGTGTTGTAGCGGCTACAACCACCCTTAAAAATTCTTGCTTAGCTTCATTTGTAGCCTCCCTACCAGCCTTTCATAGGAGCATGTCTTACCTTGTCAAGTACACAAGCTTGAGTGATTTTCTTGCAGAATGATAGCATGTCCATCAAAGCTTGTTGCATCCCCCTCACAATCTGTTTCACCAAACTTTGTCTAGTTGCAGCCTCAATAGCTCCCTCAAGAAATTTCTCAATTCTGGAGGGCAACCAACCTTCTCTCCAGAAATTGCACAATTTTATCTGACAAACTACTAGGCTCCAAAATTGTACAAATCTGCCTGTCAATGTTCATTGAGAAAATCGCTCAATTCCTCCCAGCAACACTGCTTAGCCTAGAAGTTGCACAATTCTGGATAGTAGTCAGTTTCTCTACCTAGAAATTCCACAATTCCTCTAGGAAGCCAGCCCAACTCCCTCGCAGAAATGCACATTTTTTCCCCTCAGCCGAGAAAACTGTTGTATCTTAAGTTTGGTTGACTGGTTCCCTCCTGGACCAAGCAAAACTGATTTACATGCATTGGCTTCTTATCCCAAGGTAGCATGGATAGGCATCCCTTGATTCAGGGATCTATTTTTAGCAGCTAGAGGTTACATCGAAGGATCATTTTAGAAACCTCCCACCATGTGTTGCTTTTCCTTGATTTGTGGCATGCATTTCACAACCTTGATTTTATTGAAACTCATCAACTAGGCACTGCAAAGCTCATTCCTCACATTGACCTTACATCTTTGACATCCCACATTACATCTAGGAGTCGTTGGCACATTTAGCTCAGCATTGTTTGGGTAAGCCCACTTTTCATGTATTGCGTTGCATTTCTGTCACTCTTTGTGTATTGCTTCATGTGAGTGTTGTCTGCTTGATTTCAGTGAGCATTTGTTGTCATTTGCATGTATGTTAGCTTGTATAAGAATCGTTTTAGTTTTTGTTTGCATCTCACTATTGTCGCATGCATGACAAATTTTTTCATGAACAGGAACCGTTGTGGTGAATCACTTCACACACATGCATGCTTTCTCGTTTTATGAATCCTACACTTGTTGTTTTCATAAATCATCGTTCATACTTGTTTGCACTCATCTAATCATCCATTTATACTCCTCATATTTTTAGTCACCTATCGGCCGAACTAGAATGCCTTGGCCCAGAGCGTGCGTTGACGAGCTAGCAGTCCGCATTTCTAGAAGTGAAGGCTCTCCCTTCCCTGTAGAAATTGCATAAGCCTGACCAAGCATTGACCTCGAGACTTGCACTATGAAATTCATGGAGGCATTGTCCTGCTGGCCCCAAAAACAGCGCATTGTAGTTTGTTGGTTGCATGTCATTGCTGACTGAAATTATGCATTGCATAGTTACAATCCTTTGAAGGCTAGGCTGGACTATTCATTATGTAGTTGTAGCAATTAGTCAGCCTCTTGACATCTCAGACTATGCCTTTCGTAGTTTTGCCAGTTAGTCTCCCGACCTCCCAGTGGAAATTGTGTAACTTTCATGTTCAAACAAACAGGTATGTTACAAGTCATTCCTTAAGTTTGTTTTGGTTTTTGACTAACATATTGCTATCCATGAGTGTTGCTACATCTCCAATAATAACATGTTTCCATATATCTATTAGCAACAAAAGTACAATGGTTTCCAGGAGAGTAGAGTTAAAGACACTGTTAAGAGCACAACTGTGGATGCAGTTGATCAAGTGTCTCTGAGCATGCCTATCGAAGAAGACATAAAGTTGTTCATGGACAAGGATATCAAGATCAATGGAAATGGAATCATAGCGAGTAGCACTATTAGCCACAGTAGAAGGCGGCACACCTACATGTGACAAATTCAAGAGGAGGGTTGTTGACAGCATAAAGGCAAAGAAAATATGCAAGTTCAAAGTAGATCCACTCATGATGAATGCAGCTTGGAGATTAAGGATATGAGCTGACAACATGAAATTAATATTTCTCGAAGGTAGAGAATCAAAAAGAGAAGGAGTTTCATGTGTTGAACCAACAACTCAAGGAAGAATAGGAGTTGCATAGACAAAGAAGGAGTTGCAGTAGGAACAAGTGCAACAGTGGGCACAACATGCACAGACAGATGAAACTATGCCTGTACAATTTATAGATCCATTGCAGTAGCTGCCATGATGTAGACAAGGTGAGCAGTGTTTTTGATTGCATGCAAAGGAACTTTGTGGCATCCATGTCATTATGTGCATGAATGCGATCCCACCTATTTGGGACACTCACTGAGGTGACTACAAGAAGAAAGTCCAGCTGGAGTTGGACATGTATTTTGATAAGTTGATGCACATGGCTTTCTCAAGGACATGGAGCCTCATATTCGTATGCATAAATACTTCCTAAGAGCGATTTTGTAGTCACAGTCACCTACATATAGTGGAAGAGGGAGAGAGCACAACGTTTCGGTCGCACACAGACTGTTTTGATGAGAGCGACATGAGTTTAGATCTAGGATTTGACGTCAACACTTTAGTTGACTCAAATGATATGGTAGATCTTGATTTCTATAGATTTAATTTGTTAGTATCCATTGCAAACATATTTATTAGGCTCATTGATAGTGACAATAGTGCTCAACAGTTTCGACATAGTGACGACAATATACAATAGTTGACTTTAGTTTGTGATGGCATAATATAGCCATTTTTATGAGGACCGTTGTGGTGAGACCAACTCTTTGGAATCCTTGTGATGGGAAATGGTGGTGAATGGATGCCAAACTTGGTCATCTATTATGGTGTCCGTGCACTCAATGGTGACATCCTGCTGAAAAAAAATCTTGCCTATGTTGCATCTCGGTACAGGGATATGGATCATCCATCCAACTCGTATGATAACAATCACATGGTCGGCCTCGCTACGACCGAACTGGAAACATGTTGATGCATAGTGTTTGTGCTCATCTTGTAGCATGTGGTGGTGGTTGTGTGCATCAAATTATCAAAATACATGTCCAGCTCTAGTTGGACTTGCTTCTTGTATTCACCTCAGTGAGTGTGCCAAGTGGGTGGGATCACGTTTGCGCACATAATGAAATGCATGTTGCTAAATTCCTTTCCATGCGATCAACAACACCTCTCACCTTATCTTCACTGTGCCAACTACTGCGATGGAAATATTACTTGTACATGCACAGTTTCATCTGTTTGTGCATGTTGTGCCTGTTACCGGGAATAGTGTCCACTCGGATGCTGCTATTCCCACTAAGACTAGTAGCTATCTTAGAAACAAACAAGTAAAGTCTACTTTCGTTTTCCTTTATGAAAATAGACAAGAGGAGGACCAAGGAGACCAATCTTATTCTTGCACTTGATTTCCTCTCCTTCTTGATAGAGCTTCGCTGCTTCTTCTTCATATGCCCATCTTCAAAGAGCACCTATGGAATCACAACAACATACTACTATCGAAGAACAAAGATCTATATTCATAAATAACACAGGACCAGATGTGTGTTCACCATGCAAATGCATATATAAACGGGTACACAAGAATATGGAGGAAAACTATAATAACTTTATTAAGATGAAAAGTAGCAAGAGGATTACAACCATATGTTCTGACCTAGCATCATCCTACAGCTAGAAAGCCCTTCTTCACCTCAAGCAAAGATTTGATCTCCCGACACTATGAATGTACACCAGAAAACCAACAGCGCTTCTCTATAAGATACAAAATTCCAACCTCTGGATCTCTGTGATGAGGGATCCATATATAGATGATTATAGGGAGGTGAGTAATCTTCTGGGATCTTGATTAGTGTCCTCTCTCTGATAGTTCCTGTTTCCACTTGAATAATGATGATCTCTTACTCATCCCTGGTCGAAAACAGAGAGGCAAGTGTCAGAGGGGAAGCTTCGAGAATATTCCATGATCTTCCACCTCGCATTTTGTCCTTGCCATTTGTCCATTCCCGACCATTTCACCCTACAGAGGAGCAATTCAGTATGCATCGCACCTTGTACACTGGGAAGGGGATATGCATCGCACCCTCTGTACTGGGCTTTCAGTATGGTCCAGTTTTGACCCTTTATGAGCAGTTTTCAGTGGAGAACTTATGGGAGATGAGGTAATCAGCTGACCTTGTTCATTTAGGCAGTGAAGCAACACTTTTAGGGACTTAGGAGCCCTTATTTTATGGACATTTATGATTTTGGTTGAAGTGCCCAAAAATGTCTATAATAGTTTCCCCCTAAAGCATGAGGTCGTTAATGTTTCTGATGTCGGGTGAAATGCTTTACTATGAGGATCCGAAGTTTTTTCGAGCTGGGAGGTGAACTGTAATAATATACAATACAATACATTATTTTGAAAACATATTTTCATGATCTAACTGAGGTTTGGCATTCCCATGCTCAGATTTATAAATTCATTTTTGTGTACATAGGACAAACAATCGTCTGTGTGACAACTGGTGATTCAGACTCATCATCCTTTGATTTGGATGATCATCTGTTCGGAAATGATGTACACTTGAAGTCTTTATATTCTTGAATATATCTCAGCCCAGATGGATGAAACTAGATCCGGGGACTGCAAAACTCGTTCAATCTTCACTCGGAGTACAAGTTGATCCATGTGAAAATGTTCTGGAGTCGAACATGGAAAGACATCGCCTGATTACCAACCAATGATGTAAGTTGTTAACAGGCGCGAGAGGAATCACCAATAATGAGAATGACCCTTAAGGTACTACAGTACAATTCACGTGGTGTGAGAAAGGACTTGGTGTCAAACACCACGTAAAATCTCTCGGTCGAAGGCCATTGATGTAAACCTATCACCGAAAGTGAGAAACTTTCCATTGAGGCATGCAAGCTTCAAAGTACTGAAAGGGTTGTCCCTAAGTCAACTTCATGGATAATGAGCTGATGTCGACAAGAAGTGACCCATCATAGGAGGGCCTTAATGAACACCACATCAATGACACGGAATGAAGCAAATGATTTTTGGAGGTGAAAACAATTTGACGATATAGGGTTTGGGGTGGCAGTCATGAAGGAATGGAGCATGAATGTATTGCACTGGGTGAGACACAGGCGAATTGTCTCAATGACTTCTCTTGAACATATCGGTGACACTGACGATGGATTTTTAGCGTTAACCCAAAATATGGGTGGTGTGACGGACCAATGGTGATGACCAGTGAACGGAACAACCCAACCCAGCGTGGATGCGGAAGGAAAGTGTCATGTTCAAGAGCGACTTGCTACCAATGAAACCTTTTCAAGTTTTCTTCCAAATTTTCCCCAGTCATTGCTGGCCAGTACCCCTTTATTTTTGTCAAGCTTGAGGAGGATAACATATGATTGATCTATAATCTGCCCTTCGAGTTAACCTGTTGCTATATTTTAGCGAGCTTAGCGACAGTGAAACTTCTTCTCATCCATTTGGACAAGTTTGTCGCTATTCGGTTTTAATGAATTTACCGACAAATATAACTCAGTCCCTTCCAATTTTAGAGAGTCTGAATGGAATGGAAAGGAGACTCCAATGATTCTTTTTCATCATATAATCCCTTAAGTCCGAAAAAGCGTAAAATAATACAAAATGGATGAGTTTTCGATAGTTTTAATGAGCCGAACAAGACAAGTGCTCGATCTTTTTGTGTAATAATCCATCGGGTCCAAAAAGATTAAAATCTAGAGAAGGGATAGCACTTCCGATGACTTTAACGAGTCAGTTGAAAAGAGCTTAAAGGAGACTCGTTTTCGAGAGTGATGGTTTCGAATAGCAGCTGATTCTAGGTAAGATTTGGAATTTTCCAATCATGACAGTGTCACAAGGGTGGCTAATAGAATAACTCTTTGCAGATGTTCCTCGAAGGGGTAAACAATAATGTAGGGGTGAATAATCAGCTAAAACAGAGTGGAGGTGATGATGAGAACACGACCAAGGCTGAAAAGCTGGCGATAAGGCATTCGCAATGGTTATTTTTTGGTTCATTTCTTAATGAGCTTAAACTCTGGGGGAAACATTTTCTCATGACTTATGTTTATTTTCTAACGATCTTGAACTATGTGGTAAAATTTTTCGTGATAAGTTTGCATGCCCCCAGAATAATAACGCAAATCGAGGTGCATGCCCCCCAACCTTCATTTCATTCAATGCAGTGGTTGGGATGAAGGTTTACCTTCAAGATCTTTGAAAAACTCGATTTGGAAGGGGAGATGTTTCATTTTTAATGAGGTTGACACAGTAAAATAACTATCCTAATGGCGACCTTTGATCACAACTCATAAGGGATTATGAAGGAAAGATCTGGTTTCAATGCCCCCAGTACATAATGTACAACATCACTGAATTGATCATCAGATGATGTTGCTATGGTAGGGCTTGGAGGAAATGCCTCACGATGATCCACACTATCAAAATGTTCTGAGTTCTTCTTCATTTTTGTTGATGTAGAAGATCTCATGGGACAGGTTTCCACTGTGGCCACTTCTGCCAGCTTAGTCAGAGGCGGAAGGGAAAAAGTCCCCATTAAGAAGGGTCTTTTAGGAGGCCTACTCTGATATTTTGAAGCGACTGAGAGCTTCCGTGGATCATCATAATGCTTCCCGTAACTTGTTAACTGTTGGGGAGAAATGTTTGTTCGTCAACGATTTTGATTTGTCCTTGGAAGGGAAATGCAATCTTTCTGAAGTATGTCGACACAATGGCAGTGATAGCATATATCTAGGGCCTTCCCAGTAGGATGTTGTAATCGAGGTTTCCGTCGATAACTTCAACATCAATTTCTACTATTTTTTCCCGCAGTTCGACTTGCAAGTTACTTAAAATACCATATGGAGTGTACGTTCACCCATCAAATGCTTTTAACGTCGTTTATGATCGCGACAAGGGTGGTGAGACTAAATTTTTCTAGCAAGTCCTTGACATAGTACATGTAGATGCCCCCTCATCAATAATTGTTCGATGAACAGTTTTGTTGAAGGCTTTCACTTGATTTAAGGAAAGCTAGTTGAGCAGGTAACTGAGGGTCATATCCTTTGTGATCAAAGGGTACAAGATTGGAATCCGTCGGGTCAATCCCACCTATCGCTGATAATAAAGCCTGCTTTTGGGAGGGCAAATTTTGGAGTACCTCAAGTATCGACATAGCGGATGGTAATTGGCCAAATCCTCCACTATATTATAATGTTGTGTTGCTCTGGCACGAGGATTAAATGTCAATTTGTGTACTACTCCCTTTGGCATTTTATCGTTAGCTCAGGAATGATGGGTGGCACAACTTCAATCGAAGCTTTTGTCGAACTACTAGGTTGATCTATAGCCTTGTTGTTCGACATCTGTGGATTTCCATAATCTTTATTCCTTGTCGATATCAAAGCATCATTTTGTTGTTTTGAAATGGACAAAATAAGAACTCGGGATGGGGAAGCATTGTCGCTAGCAACCAGATTCGTTCCTTGGTTCAGAAACAGATCGGTCAATACCGCTGAGGTTTTTGAATTCTTGAAGAATTTTCTAAGCTCGGCTTTATATAGACAATATCTTTTTTGATGAACCTCATCGCATATCTGACACCTTGAAGGAGGTTTCCTTTGCCCAGAAGGGTTTGCAGAAGATTTTTTAGGAGATGACTCCTCCTTTTTCTTCTTTTTCCCTTTCTTTTTCTTCTTACCTCCTGGTTGCTTTGGTTCTTTGCCTTTGTCAGCCGACACAACATTAACCTCTGAGGCAAGAAGTTTGTCATTTGGATTTTGATTAGAAACCATACGGGCTTTCTTTGACATAGCCTTTATGGTTTTCATGCTATTTTTACCTATCACGCCATTACTAGCATGAGAGTCTTTGTTTGATTTAGGAGGGGAGGAATGGAAAAATTTGGTCTAGGAGCATCACGGATTTTATCGTATATCATGCCAGACTGAGTATAGATCAAGTCTAGATATTGTGCACGAGCAATAACTTGCCCTTTAGTGATGACTCCTCCCTTTGACACATCCTTTGCAATAGAACGTAACAATGACTTAATAAACCATTCAGCCAATAGCTAATCAGGAACATATGTTTTTACCATTCTATGATGACGTCGCCACTCATGAATATGATCAGATATGTGACTGGCTCTCGTTTGTTTGAAATTGGTAAGAAGCCCTGTTCCCATTTCGTACCTTATGGTTAACTAAAAATGGGTTAAAAAGGTTGTTCCTAGGGTACTGAAGTTATGAAACGAAGCTCTAGGCAATTTGATATACCATTTTTCTATCGGACCAGTTAACGTTCGCTGAAAAAGGTGAAGCCTGATCGAATCATCACTGAGAGTGTTTGATGAACACCACTGATGAAAGGTCATCACATGATTCGACGAGTCTTCACCTGGATTTCCATTAAATTTAGGAATGTCTGACGGAAGTTTATGAGGAATCGTCGGCCACCAAGGGGCATAAGAAATTGGATCATTCATCAGTGGCTTAGATCTGGAAATTCTAGAGTTGCTACAAACAGAAATTGTTGATTCAGGTTAGTCGAAGCATACCCGGGATAAGATGGAATCGCCTGAGCAGTGGGTCTTTGCATACCAACATAATGTATTTGTTGCTGGTAACTTTGATAAGGTTGATGGCAATAACCATTATAGTATTTGTTGATAACCGCTTTGGAAATGCGGTTTCCCATTACTTACAAAGACTTTTTGCTCAGGTCCCTGATATGATTGTTGGAATTGCGGTTGTTGATATTGAACTAGCCATGGTTGTTGGACCATTTGCTATTGTCCAATACTGGATGATTGACCAAGATGAGGAGTCATAGTACCTGTTTGAGCCCGAGTCACTCCAAATAAGGAGGCACTAACCTGAGGTTGTGATTGAATCGCTAAGACAAGAGGCTATTGTATTGCAACCTGAGAAAATTGGGGTTCACATACAACAGGTAGCACTTGTACTTGCGATGCAGTCACCATAGCATGCACAGTGGGAATATTTGACACAGGGTGGACTGGGTGCATTGAATATACAACCCTTGGTTGCTGAGGCAGTATTGGTACCCAATCGCTAGATGCAATTCTAGTTTGACCTGAACTTTGTTGTAAACTCCCTTATGGTTGTTCTCCAGGAGGGAACAATGAAAAGGCATACTGCCCCCCATATGGTGGCAATCCATTACTTAAAGGGTATATTGGCCTTTGAAGACACATTGGATCAATTTGTTGAGATTCGACATTAGAAATACCAGATGAGAATCCGAATGCAAAAATAGGAACAAACCATGTTGTTGAAACAGTCCCTCATTGGACTCTAACTTGTAGTTGATAACTTGTCGGGATAGATGGTACACAAGCGAACATTGTTGGAGTAGCAACAGGAGGTTCTACTGCTACTGCATCAAATGAAATAGTCCTGGATGTCAACGGTTGTTCAAACATATTTAGTCTATCCAAAAGATTTCCTAGCGATTCTACAGGAACTTGCGATGAAGGGAGACTCATTTCTAAGACCAACGAGGGAACAGTGACGTTATTCCAATTAAAATAAATTTTAGACGCTTAGACACAACTTGTTTTTTCAATTTTAAAGAGTCGAGAAAAAACAAAATATGACTCTAGTCGCCTTCGATTTTATTGAGCCTGAAGTGACAAGTGCTCAGAGGGTGTTTTCCTGTAACGAGTCTGAAAAGGAGAAAAATCGAATTCTCTGGAGATCTAGGCAGAGGAGATTACCAAACCAATCGCAAAACTATAGAATACTTTTTATGGTACGAAAATCAATCTTCTTGAATTTTATGTTCAGTACATTGGAATCGATAGGGTGGCAGACACCTCTTCCTAAGGATAAAGGATGTAGCCTATTGTGGTCTCCCAAAATATACTCGACGGTACGTGGGAGCACAAGTCTGTACTGGCACTTGTCGTCTCAGAGTGGAGGAATCACCCAACCAACAATGAAAACAAAAGTTACCAGGCTTTACGACACGAGAATACGTCTCTAACCTAGACCTATAGATGTTGTGCATTAGGTTCCAAAGCATTGTTAGATTCATTAAATTTATTTTAAGATGATCTTTCTTAAAAATTTGCCTTTCGTGTTCACTGCGTGATGTGTATACAATTCCTAAAATGTAATCTAAGATGATAAACAAGTGTTTAATCTTCTTTTGGCAATGAAAATCCTAGCTACTAAGGAAAGAAAGTTAAGAATCTTTCAGCAAAGAGCACAGAGCACATGCTAAATGCGCTCTCCTAAATCAAACCAAGCAGTCAAAATACAAATGCACATGAATGTATTTGCTTTCAACCTTCTTAATGTATGAATGATGATAAGAAAGCTATGTGCTAACTTGAATTACTTTTAAAGCGATAGTACTCAACAAATTTCTTTTCAAAATGATGTGAAGGTAAGAGAGACACTTTGCGATTTCAAAATGAAAATTGCTTTTCGACACGTTAAAAACTATTAATTCAAATCATATGCAATAGTAACTGTATAAATGACTATCAAGAAGAATGGGATTGTCTTCTAAAACTGAAAACAATAGCTACGACACTTTCCGATCAAGAAACGACAGTTCGACTATGCTACTTTTTTGCAAAAGAGAATTGAAAATGATGCACAATACATAAAAACACTTACAGTTCTTTGCACTAAGGAGGCAAAATAATTCAAGAAAAGGGGGTTTTCACAGATACACATTGACTACAAATAGAAAAATTCCTGAATAGGACTGAAAACAGTGATAAAAAACCACAGTCTGGAGGTAAAGTTAACCTTCCCTGACCATCGCACCCATCACACTATGAATTCAGTATGCAGCGCACCTACTTCACTTGGGAAGTGCGATGCATACAGACTGCCTTGAAGGTAGGGTGCGATGGTACGAGTGTGAGACTTTAAATAAGTTCTCACTCAAAGTTTGGAATTCAGTTTAGGGATTTAGGCCGAGTAAGCAATGTTCAGTATATGTAAAACACAAGGGTGATCTAAATAGGTTACTAGAGCCACCACTTAGGGAAATTAGACTCTTTGCAGATCGATTTTTTAATTCATAAAAAAACCCAAAGATAGACTAAAGCAACATTGATCTACTTTGCATTTGTATAACAAATGCAGTTCGAAGGCTAGCTGGCTTGGCTTCAGGCTCCCTCTGTAAGTTTATAAAAGAAACAAAGACAGATAGGCTAACAAACAATCCAGTCGCTCCCCAGTGGAGTCGCCATTTTGTTACCAGGAATAGTGTCCACTCAGATGCTGCTATTCCCACTAAGACTGGTAGCTATCTTAGAAACAAATGAGTAAAGTCTACTTTCAGTTTCATTTATGAAAATCGACAAGAGGAGGACCAACGAGACCAACCTTAGTCTTGCGCTTGATTTCCTCTCCTTCTTGATAGAGCTTCACTTCTTCTTCTTCGTCTGTCTAGCTTCAAAGAGCACTTGTGGAATCACAGCAACATATTACTATCGAAGAACAAAGATCGATATTCATAAATAACATAGGACCAGATGTGTGTTAACCATACAAATGCATATATAAACAGGTAAACAAGAATATGGAGGAAAAGTAGAATAGCTTTATTAAGATGAAAAGTAGCAAGAGTATTACAACCATATGTTCTAACCCAGCATCATCCTCCAGCTAGAAAGCCCTTCTTCACCTCAAGCAAAGCTTAGATCACCCAACACTATGAATGTACACAGGAAAGCCAACAACACTTCTCTATAAGATACGATATTCCAGCCTCTGGATCTCTGTGATGAGGGATCCATATATAGATGATTATAGGGAGGTGAGTCATCTTCTGGGATCTTGATTAGTGTCCTCTCTCTGATAGTTCCTGCTTCCACTTGGAGAATGATGATCTCTTACTCATCCCTGGTCAAAAACATAGAGGAAAGTGTAAGAGGGGAAGCTTCTGGAAGATTCCATGATCTTCCACCTCGCATTTTGTCCTTGCCATTTGTCCATTCCCAACCATCGCACCCTATAGAGGAGCAATTTTGTATGCATCGCACCTTGTACATTGGGAAGATGATATGCCTCGCACCCTCTCCATTGGGCTTTCAGTATGGTCCAGTTTTGACCATTTATGAGCAGTTTTCAGTGGAGAACTTATGGGAGATGATGTAATTAGCTGACCTTGTTCCTTTAGGTAGTGAATCAACACTTTTAGGGACTTAGGATCCCTCAGTTTATGTACATTTATGATTGGGGTTGAAGTGCCCAAAAATGTCTATAACAGTACCCCCTATTGTACATGTTCATGATGCAACTCATTCTTTGTCTATGCAGCTCATATTCTTCCTTAATTTTTTTCTTCAGCACATGCAACCCCTTCCCTCTTCCATTCTCTACCTTCATGCAATATTAATTTCATGTCATCTTCTAATAACCTTAATCTGCAAAGTTGTATTCATCATGAGTGGATCTACTTTGAACTTGTAGCTTTTCTTTGCCTTTATGTTGTCAACAACCCTCCTCTTGCATTCATCACATGCAAGTGTGCCACGTTCTGCTGTTATTGATGGTGCTGCTTGTTGTGATTATATTTCCATTGATCTTAATATCCTTTTCCATGAAAAACCTGATGTCTTCATGGATAGGCAAGTTCAAAGACACTTGATAAACTGCATCCCAAGTTGCGCTCTTAACATTGTCTTTGACTCTACTCTCCTGGAAGCTATTGTACTTATGTTGTTGAGAGACAGATGGACACCTGTGATTCTTGGAGACATAGAAACGCTCATGGAAATTAATATGTCAATGAAAACCAAAACAAACTTGAGGACTAACCTGCAACATACCTGTGTGTTTGAACGTGAACGTTGCATAGATTCCACTGGGAGGTCGGGAGACTTACTTCCATAATTGTGCAAGATACAGTTTAGGATGTCACAAGGCTAACTAATTACTGCAACTATGCAATGCACTTTCCATCATGGCCTTCTAAAGACCAAAACTTTGCAATGCGCAATTTCAGTCAGTAGTGACATGCAACCAGCAAACTGCATAACACAGTTTATGTGGCTAGCAGGACACTACCTCCAAGAATTCTTAATGCAATTCCTCAGGTCAGTGCTTAGCTAGGCTTGTTCAATTTCTGGAGGGAATGGAGAGCCTTCACTTCTAGAAATGCAGAGTGCTAGCCAGTCAAGGCATGCTCCAGGACAAGTCAACCGAGTCCCACCGATGAGCAATTAAAAACATGAGAAATCTGAATGGTGAGATGAGTGTAAACAACTGTGGATGATCATTCATTCAAACAAAAAGTGTAGGATTCAGAAAATGGAAATCATGCATGTGTGTGAAGCGAGTTGCCACAACAACACTTGTCCGTGAAAAAAAATGTCATGCATTTAACAAGGTAACATACATGCAAATGATATCAAGCACTCACTGAAATCAAGAAGACAACACTCAGACAAAGAAATACACAAGAAGTGACAGAAATGCAACATAATACATGGAAAGCGGGCTTATCCAAAAACAGTTGAGTTGAATGTGCCGACGAATCCTAGATTCAATGTGGGACATTAGAGATGAAAATCTGATGTGGGGAATGAGCTCCAGAGTGTCTGGTTGATGAGTTTCGATAAAATTGAGGTTGTGATGTGTATGCCACAAATCGAGAAAAATCAATGCTTGGTAGGAGGTTTCTGAAGTGATCCTTGAATGCAACCTCTAGCTGTTAAAAATAGATCCTTAAATCAAGTGACTCCTTTGCATGCTACCTCGGGAGAAGTAGCCCATACATGTAAACCAATCTTTCTCAGTCCTGGAGGGAACTAGTCAACCCAACTGCACATGCAATAGTCTACCCAGCTGAGGGGAAAAATGTGCATTTTTGGGAGGGTGTTGGGTTTGCTGCAAAGAGGGATTGTGTAATTTCTGGGTAGAGAAACTGACTACTAACCACAATAGTTCAATTTCTGGGTTGAGCAGTGTTGTTGGGAGGAATTGTGCAATTTTCTTAGTGAACTATGGCAGGAAGATTTGTGCAATTCTAGAGCCCAGCAGGCTTCCACACAAAATTGTGCAATTTCTGGAGGTGTTACACTGAATTTTGTCACCTTGACTATCTGCAGTTTATGTGGCCTCATCAATAGCCACATTGTCCTCTTTGTCAAGCCCCATACCTCTGCTCTTCATTTCAAAACTTCAAAGAGAGAGAAAGTCACTTGAAAACATGTTTATCTCTGGGTACGCAGGTTCTCTCTACCTTGCCTGCGTGTACGCACTCCA
>APFE031544991.1:99795-127143 GCA_000404065.3 Pinus taeda | reverse complement strand
GCCGAAGAAGGACACAGGAAAGTGGTGTGATTTCCACAAGAGTCCCACTCATAACACAAGTGAGTGTCGGACCAAGCAGTCATTGGTGGCCGAGTTGAAGGCTTCCGAATCAGATACATGTTCCGACCCTGAGCCAGAACCCAACAAGGGGAATAGCAAAGGGAAGCAGATCATTGATGCGGATCCCAGCGCCACTGTTGCCACTGCCAAGATCCAGAAGAATGAGCCCGAAGAGCCAGAGGAGGGGGGAACGTCTTTTCCACTCACAGATGTGGGTGAAGGGTTCGCCGCTACAATTCATTGTCGACAGTGGCAGCCAAAAGAACCTGATTTCAGCAAAGGTCGTGAAGCGGTTGGGCCTACCAACTACACCACACCCGTAGCCGTACAATATCGGGTGGCTTCATGAAGGACGAGATCTCAAAAGCAGTGTCGCCTTCCCTACAGCATCAAACCATTCACATACGAGGTATTGTGTGATGTTACACCTCTGGATGTTTGTGATGTATTATTAGGCCAACCATACTTGTGGAGGCGAAATGCTGTGTATGAGTCAAGGCCTCGTGCTGTCATTATTTCTTTGATTAATTCATTATACAGGATACCAGAGGTAGCCCCACCTACTGCCACCTCTTTGATCACTGCTAAGAAAGGCAGCAAGCTTATCTCCCAGACCAGGAAATTCATCTGTATGGTTCACTCCCAAAGTAAGGGGAAGACTGTTCCTACATCCATGACCCCTGCAAAGGGTTCCTCCACGCAGCAGCAACTTCTCCTAACCCACAGGGGTACCACACAAGTTTCAGGTGGGCAACAAAGTTTGGTTACATCTGCAGAGAGAACGCCTTACCAGAACCCATTCGAAACTCAGACCACTTTGACATGGTCCTTACACTAGTACCAAGGCTACGAGAAGCAATGCTTTGAAGCAAAACATTCCTCCATTCCTTCGCTTGCACCAAGTGTTCAATGTGGACCGTCGTCGACCATGCTTCCCACCATTTTTGGAGACATCAGAGATTGCAGAACAGCTCACCAGAGACCCAGCTCAGCAGAAGCTTCCTCATCTCAAGGAGGAACTCAATGCAATGGGGACCATTGCTTCCTAAGGGGGGAGGAATGATCCAAGTGGATGTTGGTGGCCACCCCCCTATCCCATTTGGACCCCCACAACTGTCTCTTTCAGTCTTTTCAGTTTCCTAAATTGTAGCACAATTTACTATTTTTAGCAGTTTTTCGTGTCCTGAACTTCGGAGCCATTTTGAGGCCCTACATGACGTTTTTTCAGAAATCTGGGGGCAACATGGATCCATGGACCGATGTTGCCCCTCCCAAAGTGGTAGTGCTCGGATAGATCTTTCTAACGAGCTATTGTACGCGTCAAATGGAGATCGTATGCCAAATTTATGACCCCGGGAAATTGATGTACCAATTTACCTAAACGAGGCCCACAATTTGGCGTTTCATCTTCTAGGGTTAGGTTTCGGGATGCGAATGGTTTTCCATTGTTTCTCAACAATAAATAGGCCTTTGAGCCTCATTGTGATAGAGTTCGGAATAGTTTAGAGGCATGTAGCTGCCACATCTCTTCTCAGAGATAAGCTACCATCACCCTAGCTGGTTTATTTTCAACTCTATTTGTAAGCATATTTCAGTGTTTTCCATTAATGAAATGAAGTATTATTTCCCCTGCATCTTTGTGTATATGGTTATCTCTGTATTTTGTTGCGTTCCTGTTTAAATCCGGATTAACATCGCAGCGAAAGAAGTTTTGATGTAGGTCATTGGGTATTTCTACGACTACAACCATACAAAAAAATGTCCTTCAAGCAAGCTAAGAAGGATAATAAATTATCACCCAAATATGATGGTCCGTACAAAGTGTTGCAAAATATTGGTACTACAACATACAAATTGGAACTTCCTGCATCTTCCCGAGTGCACCTAATTTTCCATGTTTAATGCTTAAAGAAGGTTATAGGTGAGAAGCTCCCAGTTCAAACAATATTGCTAGAACTGGATGAGGAAGGAAAAATCATATTGTAACCTGAAGTATTCACTGAAAAAAGAACTCGACAACTACGAAATCAATCAATTTCAAAGTATCTCATCAAGTGGAAGAACTTATCCGCTGAAGATTCCACATGGGAGGATGATAATTTTATACAAAAGCATCCAAAACTACTCAATCATTGAGGAAAACACTTTTTTGAAGGAGAGGGGCATGTTAGGTCCCTATAATACTAGTGTATTCCCTTACTGTTATTGTCATTGTAGCCCCTTATTTTTATTGTTGTGCCCATGTTGTCTCCATATTTTTATTATTGTGCCCCATAGAATCCCACTATTGTTATTGTTGTGCCCTTAGATTATTATTGTTATGTCGGCTCTGATTATATCGTGACTCCTTAGAATCCTATATGGAAAGGAAGTCTTCTCATTGTGTCGTCCAAGAATTGTTCATTTGTGTAATGTAAAGGAGGTTGCCCCCTCCAAGAGGCTGATTTTCAAATCATTGATCTATATTTTCTTTTATTTTGTTAGCTGGTTGCATAAAAAGAAAAGAAAATACACATGCAAGTCGATACCTGCAATGAAGCCTGCTGTAGCTGCTTGGTCCTGCCTTTCCCTGCTTGATATTTGCTTCGTCTTGTTGGCATTATGACACGGGTTTTGCACTATGGCACAAGTGTTGTCCTTGATGGCAACTCACTCAAAGGGCAGATCACAGTTCAGGCTCTTAGAAAGAAAGAAAATAAGGTATACGCAGGTTCATCTTAGAAAAGTCGCGTATATGCGCAGGATCACCGATCAAAAGGCGCGTATGCGTATGCACGCACTTTCATGCAAGAAAAAGCATGTACATGTAGGAAAATTTATGTTTGATCCATGGTATTTAGTCTGACATATTTGAACCTATGGTTTTGGTCCCTGGTATTGCATACAAAGTGTTGAACCCTAGTATTGGTTCTCAATGTTTTGGACCATGGTTAAGAAAGGCCTAAGACTATAAAAAGGGAAGGGGATCATTTGGCAAGGGTATTGATTCAAGGATTGAATATCTGAAGAAGAGAAAGATCTGGAACACTATGATTGGTTTATGGTGCATTGCTGAATCTGATCCAAGGAGGAACCTGAGAGTTAAAAGATGGATAAGTTCTATTGATGAATCAAGACCTTAAGGCTTAAATAGTAGTATCATTGTATAGTTTTTGATCTGTTGTATTTGGTGCATGATTAGATCTCTAAATCTGATAAACTGGGTATATTTGATGTTTGAATACTTGAAAAGAGAAAATTGCCTTGTATAGATTTGTACGTAGGTTCCGCACATTAGAGGTACGTATACACACAAGTTTAGCGAAATAAGACAGTGTATACACTGGTTGGCATTGATACAACTGCGTATGTACGCAGGTTCTGCATAGTGAAGTAGCGTACGTTTCATGAAATATGCTTTAGCTGTTTCTGGTTATTGTTGCAGTGTTCTGGGTTCAGAATTGGTGTCTGGTTACTGTTACTGTTGTCTGGTTACAACATTCTAAGAAGTGTTTGGTTGATTCTATATTGGGTTGTACAAAGGATATTGATTATTGCAGATATACTTGATGTATGATTGATGTTATTCATGGATCTAGTCTGAAAATGTATGAAACGTGGTCCCTGGAAGAAAAGAGAAGGTTGTAGCCTTCTACAGGTAGCAACCTGCGTACTAGTACCTCAGCTAGTACAAGAGCTAAAAGGGGTTGTAGCTCCCTTCCAGGTGAAGTTGGAGAATGAGAGAAGGTTGTAGCCTTCTGCAGGTAGAAACCTGTGTACTGGTATAAGACTGCGCTAGTACAAAAACATTTTAAAAAGAAGTTTCTTATTGAAAGAAGATAGAGACGAATTGCTACAGGTGGTTTTCACCCACATTGGGTTTCCACCTTATATCTTGTGTTCCTGTGTGTGATTGTATGCACTATTTTTCTGTTCCTGATTGATGTCTATATGGTTCTGACACACAGATTTAAGATTAACATCTGAAGAATAATTAAATTAAAAGTCTGTGAGTTATATGCTGTTTTATTTAACCGAAGTTGCGTATATACACTAGTTTATCTAACTAAAGTAGCGTATACAAATCTGTATATGAATTGAAAAATAATTGACTTGATAATACTGATTCACCCCCCCTCTCAGTATTATTTCCAACAATTGGTATTAGAGCAGGTCCTTCAGAAGAAGCTTGATCTCTTGAAGGAAGATCTATCATCATGAGCAACTACGAAGAGAGGCATCCATCAGGCCACCAATTTTTGATGGGAGCAACTTCGTCTATTGGAAGGTAAGAATCACAACCTATCATCAATCTCTTGGTATAGAAGTTTGGGATATTGTGGAAACAGGATATACATTTCCATCAGCAACTCCTACAGATACGACTGGTAAGAAGCAGTATGAAACAAATGCAAAAGCTGTCAATAATCTATTAGGTAGTCTGTCTCAATCAGAATTCGTCAAGGTTGTGTAGCTCAAAACCGCAAAAGAAATATGGGATAAGATCGTTCTGAGCTATGAAGGAGATAAGCAGGTAAAATGAGCAAAACTACAAACTCTTAGCATTCAATATGAAAGTCTTAGAATGCACAATGATGGAAGTGTGGCTAGCTATTTCCTACGTATAGATGAGATTGTAAATTGTATGAAAAACTTGGGTGAAGAAATAAAATAAGTTTTTTTTGTTGAACAGGTTCTAAGATCTTTGTCTTCTAAGTTTGATTCAAAAGTTTCTTCCATAGAAGAAAAACAGAATCTACAGAGTCTTACCATGTCCCAGCTGCACAGAATTCTAACTGCTTATGAAATGAGAAATGGGGGACCATCAGACAGGAGAGAAGCCACATTCAAAGCCTCAGGAAAAGGAGATTGCAATGAGTCAGGATATATGTCTGAAGAAGAAGAAGAATCAAAATTTGTCAAGAACCTTCAACGGGGAACTGGAAGATTAAGAGATGAGCTGCCTTTCAAATGCTTTGCTTGTGGAAGAGTCGGTCACTATGTTGCAAAGTGTCCTCATAAAGATAAACTAGACAAAGGTAAGGAACCTGTTAGATGGAACAGAAAACAAAATGTAAGTAAGAAGAGCTATTATACACATGAAGACAGTGATGGACTTTCAAATAGTGATGAAGATGAACAAGGCAATGATGATAGACTTTTGATGGATTTTGAAGATGATGAT
Organism: Pinus taeda; assembly: GCA_000404065.3. Taxonomy (NCBI): domain Eukaryota; kingdom Viridiplantae; phylum Streptophyta; class Pinopsida; order Pinales; family Pinaceae; genus Pinus; species Pinus taeda. The sequence continues at coordinate 121,919 of APFE031544991.1, read as the reverse complement.
TTCTTGGATGCTATAAATGAAGAAGGTCTTTATGAAGAAATTTCTAAACTTAAAATCTGTTTAGAGGAAAAGAATATGATCATAGATACTCTAACATTCCAACTTGCTGAAAGAGATAAACACAATGAAGAGTTAGAATGTGAAATTGTGGGACTTAGAGAAGAAATTGAGAAAACAAAATCCCTTAATCTTAGATTTGCTAACGGATCTGAAACTTTAGATGAGATTATCAAAGTGCAACATTCTCTTATAATCAAGACAGGTCTCATATATTTGGAAGAAGCGTCTCAAGCACAAAAGCAAGAACAGAAGCCATCCACTTCCAAAAGTTATCTTGATGCAGCAAGGAGAAGTGAACAGGTTGACAATCAACAACAAAAGCATAATGTAGATCACTAGGTAAATGAGGGACCATTTTCTTCAAGAATGAACAAAGATTACCAAGTAAATCGAGGACAATCTACTTCAAGGATGAATAGAAGCTTCAACCAACCACAGGTAAATCATTCTCAATTTACCTCAAGAATGGGTGTCAATGGAAACTACAATCATTTGGTTGGTAGGTTTGATAATCACAGGAATTTCTTCAATGGCCAATGTTTCTCTTGTCATAACTTTGGTCACAAAGTTGTTTAATGTGTTGCCTACAAGACCATCATGACTAGGGAAGCTAAAAAACAAAGGAGTATGACTGGGATCATGAAAAGAACCTACAATAACTTTTCTGCTCTTGAAAATGAAATCGAATGTTCTATTTGTAACAACTTTGGTCATGAAGATTCTGAATGCAGGAGTAGGTTTCAGCAAACAACTCAAAAGGAGCAAGCTTCATTAACTCCCAAAACATGGAGAAAGAAAGAACCACAACCAGAAAGATCTGGGATATCCTTAGATGTGGAAGGACAGGATAATCAATGGTACATTGACAGTGGATATTAGAAACATATTGTTGGAAATAATACTAAGAGGGGGGCGTGAATCAGTATTATCAAATTAGTAAAATTTTTTCTATTCCATACTTAGATACATATATGCTACTTCAGTTAAGTGAACCCGCGTGTATACACAACTGTGTCTAAAGCAACGAGAGTATATCCAGACTATTTATGAATCAGATAATCCATTACATGTTGATCTTTAGTTAATGCATCAGAACTTCATTGACCATATGAACAGTAAAAAGAAGCAGTAAAACATAATAGATCATCACACACAAGAAGCACACATGAACACCATGATATAAGGTGGAAACCCAATGTGGGTGAAAACCACCTGCTGCAATTTGTTTCTATCTTTCTTCAATAAGAAACTTCTTTTACAAAGTACTGGTGCAGTCCTTTACCAGTACACAAGCTGCAACCTGCAGAGAGATACAACCCTCTCTCGTTCTCCAGCTTCTTCTGGAAGGCAGTTACAACCCCCATAGTTCTTGTACTAGCTAAGATACTAGTACGTAGGCGCCGGCCTACAATCTTCTCTCCTCCAGGTACCACGTTTCATAAATTTTCAGACTGGATACACTGAAGCACAACTCTATAATCTGAAGGTCATGTTTCATCCAATTTTCATACTGGACCCATCGATATCATTGAAGCACACAATCAATCAACACTAGCATTATCAATCTCTGAATCACCCAATACTGAATCACTGAACCCTGTCAACAAAAAGCAGTCACCAGAACACAGAGCAGAACCTTGAACTCTGCAACACTATTCAGAACCAATTGTATCACCAAAATCATGCATTAAAGTGCATACGCTACTTGGACAAACCAAACCCGCGTACATACGCGCTTTTACCAAAGCCAACCCGCTTACAGATTTATAAATATTTAATCATGACTTGTACTGATTTCAGACTTAAGTTATGCCCAGTTCATAACATTACATGCGTCAGTATACAAATCTATAATAATCATAATCAACTATAAAGAGATAGCTCATTTCAAACCATTTGATCCCGATTTATCCTTAGATCTTGTTCTCCATCAACTTGTGAGATCCCTCCTTAGCTTAGATCAAGCAACCCATAACCTGCATACTGAATCTTATCCTTCATCAGATATTCAAGACTTTCTCAATGCCCTTGCCTAATGATCTTCTTCCCTTTTATAGTCTTAGGCCTTACTCAATACCATGGTCCAAAACCACAACAAACCAATACCATGAACCCAATACTAGGGATCAACACATCTGACGAGATACTACGGTCAAAAATCATAGGTTCAAATACCAAGGACTAACTACCATGGACCAAGAGTAAGTTCTCCAACATATATGCGCTTTTCCTTGCATGAAAGTGCGTGTATCTGCAAACACGCCTTTTTAACGACTAACCCGTGTGTATACATGGCTCGATCACGATGAACCTGTGTATATATAATTTCTCTTCATTCTTGTAGACTGATCATCAATTCCTTGCTGCTGACCTCCTGCAATATGATTTGTCATCTGTGTGATTTTCCATCAAGTACAGCACATGTCTCATAATGACAACAATCTCCCCCTTTGGACTTGATGGCAACAACACCAAATCACTCTCCCCCTTTGACATCAAGGGCAAAGGGCGGACCAAGATATCCTCTTTTCTTGATAAACATTCCGCTATCCATACTTCCCCTAAGTACCTGCTGAAATTTCTGAATAAGCTCCCCCTTTGTATATGCCAAGATGTACCAATATGTCCATGCTCCCCCTGAGTACATGCTGAGTCTTTGCACTGCTGAAGTGTGTTATTCATGCTCCCCCTGACTATAGGCAAGATCTACACAAAGATGTTCTACAAGAAGAACATGACTCTATCATAAATGACCTTCCTATCACCAAAAGACTCAATACATACATCCATCACCCAACCAAGTGGGGATCATCCACCCAACCAAGTGGTCACACATTAGAAATTTACATATGATGACCAAATACATTACATCTTCATCCCAGGCATAGTGGGGAAACCAATATAGGCCGTTTGACACCATAGAAGAAATATCACAAAGAAGAGATACATGACATAAAGACGAAATATCTAGAACACGACTAATGAAAGTCACCAACAACTGATAGCAGCAGCCACTGTCAATCACCATTCAGATCAGCAACCAAGATTTCCTTCTGTTCTCCCTGATCTGCTTGAAATCAAAATAGCTTGTGTACACGAACTAAGAGCTTCTAAGGTAATGCTAACAATGCATTATTAGAAGTTTATCTGCTCCCCCTGAAGCTGTGCTAGTTGGTCTCTGTCAGACTCATCTCAGACTCTTCTCACCTTGAGTCTGGCCCACTGATTTCATTCAAACCAACATATACGCGACTATATCCACAGAAACACGCGTATATACGCGGATATTCCTCATAAAACTCGCGTATAACTATTTCCAGATCAGCAACCTGCAAATGTCCTGTACCAAGGTATGTCTGTATATAGAAATCAAATCATCCTTTTGAACAATATCATAAATCATTCACATTATTCCATATGTGAAAAACACCATAGTCATCATCATCAAGATCTGCATGACCATCCATGTAACATTACACAGGAATATCCCTCATCTGATAATCATCAATCAACATATGTGAGAATCAACCTATCATCATATAGGTAGGAATTCATCAATCTCCATGTATTCAGCACTAAGTATCTAGAGCTCAAGATCAAGGCTTCTTTATATCATCAACGTCAACAATCCTTATCCACATGATCACCAAGAACTATAGAAATCCTGCATCATAATTGTATTATATGAGCTTAGTGTATATGACGATAGCAGCATATGAGAGACTCATCATCAAGTAATGATATTGTGTATTCAAGCTTTGTACTTCTCCTTATCCTTATGAAGATCACCATGTAAGTATCATATATGCACCATCAATCCACAAATATGATCTGAGCATCAACTATGTAACCCTAAGAATCATATGTGATTTTATCATGGACAACTCATAACCACATCATAGCAAGATACATTATTTAGCCATATAAGCATCATCATCAAGGACTATTAACCATAATGCCAACAATGCATTGTTAAAAGCATATGCTCCCCCTCAACCTGTGCCATCTGTTTACTGCTAGATCTGATCATGCATATATCAACAAAAAGCATCAAGACATCCTCTTCATCAAGTTAGGATCAAAACACTTCTAAAACATTTTACAAGTATCACGACATTTCCACACATCCTCAGCAGACTGTAACTATTGACCGATAGAGCAAGTAATGGACTGAAACATATCAGACCCTTTTTCTGAGCCTATACCCACTGCTTTTCCTTAGACTGACATATACGCGACTTTGCAGTGTATAACTCGCGTATATACGCGACTTCTTTTTATGAAACTCTCGTATGAGATTCACGACACTGAATTTGTACACTTTCAGCTCCCCCTGAGTTAGTTATGTTTGTGCTGTGCTGCATCTGAGTACTTTGTGCAGTGCTACATATTTCTGATTGAACTCCCTTCTTCTTCCATATCTTCAAGTGTGATGATGATTTCTCCTTTTGGTGTGATATCCGTACTTTGTTCTTGCAATCCTTTGCTATATGTCCAAGCTTGTTACATGCATAACATCTTACATGTTTCATATTCCTCCTGTAGCAATCAACAGCCTTGTGACCAAACATATTGCAAGAAAAACAATATCCATTAAAGTACCTGGAATGTGATGATCTCTCCGTGTGATGATCTTGAACCATTCTTCTTCTGCATCTAGCTACAACATGTCCAAGATTATGACATTCATAACATTCAATATTATTCATCAGAGTAAATGGCCAACTATTACTTCCATAGTTAGGAGTAAAAGATTTTCTTTGAATAATCTCTTTTCTTGATTGTTGCTGGGGTTGACCTCTCATTTTCTTGTTGATCATTTTAGATTGCTCTTTAGAGTTCCTTTCTTCTCCTTGTGAACTAGATTCACCTTCAATAGATTCATGAAAACCAAGACCAGTTTTGATAGCGGGAGATCTTCGACTACTAAGAATGTCATCCAAGATTTTAGTACTATCTTGAAATCGTAAGAGCTTATCCTTTTCTTCTAATTTATCCTTTAGAATATTTACCTCAACTTGATGTTGCTCTTCCTTTTCAAGATACTGCTTCTTCACGTTCTCTTCAGCATTTCTTTCTCCTTCCAACTGACGTCTTAGATTGAGAATCTCCTTTTCTTGTTCTTCATTCAACACCTGCAACATTTGACGAACTCTGGAGGCACATTCCAGCTGTGCTTTTAAACTGATAACTTCATTTTCTTGTTTTTCAAAGCTTCGAGTAGATCTTTATTCTGCTTCTTTGCTTCTTCAAGTTCTTCCTTTAGTGAGAGGGTCGTAGCTTCAAGACTTTCATAATCACTGGATCTATCTCTGAGTTTCTTGATTGTTGTGTTCTTTTTATTGACTTCATTTCTTAGAGATGTTACTTCATCATGCAAATTTTGATATTTATCCTTGAATAACATCCTTACCTTGCTTTCTTCCTCTTGTTGAGCCCTTAGTCTGGTAGCAACTTCTTTGATGGCACCATCCTTTATGTTCAATAGATCTTCTTGATCTCTAATTTTGTTTGTCATCCTTTTAAATTCTGCCTCTATTTGATATCCTTCTTGTTCACCCATAAAAGCAACTTCAGTTGTTTCACTATCACATACATCCTCTCTACATGGATAGATAGTTGGAACATCAGAGGATAACAGATTCATACTTGATAGTTTATCTTCATTCTGAAATGATTTTGAATCTGATTCTGAAAAGCATCATACACCTAATCCCCAATCGATTCTCCCTCTGTCATATTTCTTCTGAGATGTCTTCTTCTTCTTTGGTGCTTTCTTCTTAAGCTTCTTTCCCATTGTTCCAAGGATCTCCTTCAAGCGATTAAGCTTCTACCAAAGGACCTGCTCTGATACCAATTGTTGGAAATAATACTGAGAGGGGGGGGGGTGAATCAGTATTATCAAATCAGTAAAACTTTTTTCTATTCCATACTTAGATACATATACTCTACTTCAGTTAAGTGAACCCAGATGTATACACAACTGTGTCTAAAGCAATGAGCGTATATCCAGATTATTTATGAATCAGATAATCCATTACATGTTGATCTTTAGTTAATGCATCAGAACTTCATTGACCATATGAACAGTAAACATAAGTAGTAAAACAGAACAGATCATCACACCCAAGAAGCACACATGAACACCATGATATAAGGTGGAAACCAAATGTGGGTGAAAACCACCTGCTGCAATTTGTTTCTATCTTCCTTCAATAAGAAACTTCCTTTACAATGTACTGGTGTAGTCCTTTACCAGTGCGCAGGCTGCAACCTACAGAGAGCTACAACCCTCTCTCGTTCTCCAGCTTCTTCTGGAAGGGAGCTACAACCCCCATAGTTCTTGTATTAGCTAAGATACTAGTACGTAGGTGCCGGCCTACAATCTTCTTTCCTCCAGGTACCACGATTCATAAATTTTCAGACTGGATACACTGAAGCACAAATCTATAATCTGAAGGCCATGTTTCATCCAATTTTCATACTGGACCCATCGATATCATTGAAGCACACAATCAATCAACACTAGCATTATCAATCTCTGAATCACCCAATACTGAATCCTGTCAACAAAAAGAAGTCACCAGAACACAGAGCAGAACCTTGAACACTGCAACACTATTTAGAACCAACTGTATCATCAAAATCATGCATTAAAGTGCATACTCTACTTGGACAAACCAAACCCGCGTACATACGCGCTTTTACCAAAGCCAACCCGTGTACAGATCTATAAATATTTAATCATGACTTGTACTGATTTCAGACTTAAGTTATGCCCAGTTCATAACATTACATGCATCTTTATACAGATCTATAATAAGCATAATCAAATATAAAGAGATAGTTCATTTCAAACCATTTGATCCCGATTTATCCTTATATCTTGTTCTCCATCAACTTGTGAGATCCCTCCTTAGCTTAGATCAAGCAACCCATAACCTGCATACTGAATCTTATTCTTCAGCAGATATTCAAGACTTTCTCAATGCCCTTGCCTAATGATCTTCTTCTCTTTTATAGCCTTAGGCTTTACTCAATACCATGGTCCAAAACCATAACAAACCAATACCATGAACCCAATACTAGGGATCAACACATCTGACGAGATACTACGGTCCAAAATCATAGGTTCAAATACCAAGGACTAACTACCATGGACCAAGAGTAAGTTCTCCAACATATACGCGCTTTTCCTTGCATGAAAGTGCGTGTATCCGCATACGCGCCTTTTTAATGACTAACCCGCGTGTATACATGGATCGGTCACGATGAACCTACGTATATATTTCATTCTTGTAGACTGATCATCAATTCCTTGCTGCTGACCTCTTGCACTATGATTTGTCGTCTGTGTGATTTGCCATCAAGGACAACACTTGTCTCATAATGCCAACAATCTCCCCCTTTGGACTTGATGGCAACAACACCAAATCACTCTCCCCCTTTGACATCAAGGGCAAAGGGCGGACCAAGATATCCTCTTTCCTTGATAAACATTCCGCTGTCCATACTCCCCCTGAGTACCTGCTGAAATTTCTTAATAAGCTCCCCCTTTGTATATGCCAAGATGTACCAATCTATCCATGCTCCCCCTTAGTACATGCTGAGTCTCTGCACTGCTGAAGTGTGTTGTTCATGCTCCCCCTGACTATAGGAAAGATCTACACAAAGATGTTCTACAAGAAGAACATGACTCTATCATAAATGACCTTCCTATCACCAAAAGACTCAATACATACATCCATCACCCAACCAAGTGGGGATCATCCACCCAACCAAGTGGTCACACATCAGAAATTTACATATGATGACCAAATACATTACATCTTCATCCCAGGCATAGTGGGGAAACCAATATAGGCCGTTTGACACCATAGAAGAAATATCACAAAGAAGAGATACATGACACAAAGACGAAATATCTAGAACACGACTAATGAAAGTCACCAACAACTGATAGCAGTAGCCACTTTCAATCACCATTCAGATCAGCAATCAAGATTTCCTTCTGTTCTCCCTGATCTGCTTGAAATCAAAATAGCTTGTGTACACGAACTAAGAGCTTCTAAGGTAATGCCAACAATGCATTATTAGAAGTTTATCTGCTCCCCCTGAAGCTATGCCAGTTGGTGTCTGTTAGACTCATCTCCGACTCTTCTCACCTTGAGTCTGCCCACTGATTTCATTCAAACCAACATATACGCGACTGTATCCACAGAAACACGCGTATGTACGCGGATATTCCTCATAAAACTCGCGTATAACTATTTCCAGATCAGCAACCTGTAAATGTCCTGTACCAAGGTATGTTTGTATATAGAAATCAAATCATCCTTTTGAACAATATCATAAATCATTCACATTATTCCATATGTGAAAAACACCATAGTCATCATCATCAAGATCTGCAGACCATCCATGTAATATTACACGGGAATATCCCTCTTCTTATAATCATCAATCAACATATGTGAGAATCAACCTATCATCATATAGGTAGGAATTCATCAATATCCATGTATTCAGCACTATGTATCTAGAGCTCAAGATCATGGCTTCTTTATATCATCAACGTCAACAATCCTCATCCACATGATCACCAAGAACTATAGAAATCCTCCATCATAACTGTATTATATGATCTTCATGCATATGACGACAGCATCATATGAGAGACTCATCATCAATTAATGATATTGTGTATTCAAGCTTTGTACTTCTACTTATCCTTATGAAGATCACCATTTAAGCATCATATATGCACCATCAATCCACAAATATGATCTGAGCATCAACTATGTAACCCTAAGAATCATATGTGATTTTATCATGGAGAACTCATAACCACATCATAGCAAGATACATTATTTAGCCATATAAGCATCATCATCAAGGACTATTAACCATAATGCCAACAATGCATTGTTAAAAGCATATGCTCCCCCTCAACCTGTGCCATCTGTTTACTGTTAGATCTGATCATGCATATATCAGCAAAAAGCATCAAGACATCCTCATCATCAAGTTAGGATCAAAACACTTCTAAAACATTTTACAAATATCACGACATTTCCACACATCCTCAACAGACTGTAATTATTGACCGATAGATCAAATAATGGACTGAAACATATCAGACCATTTTTCTGAGCCTATCCCCACTGCTTTTCCTCAGATTGACATATACGCGACTTTGCAGTGTATAACTCGTGTATATACGCGACTTCTTTTTATGAAACTTGCGTATGAGATTCAAGACATTGAAGTTGTACACTTTCAGCTCCCCCTGAGTTAGTTATGTTTGTGCTGTGCTGCATCTGAGTACTTTGTGCGGTGCTACATCTTTCTGATTGAACTTCCTTCTTCTTCCATATCTTCAACTGTGATGATGATTTCTCCTTTTGGTGTGATATCCGTACTTTGTTCTTGCAATCCTTCGCTATATGTCCAAGCTTGTTACATGCATAACATCTTACATGTTTCATATTCCTCCTGTAGCAATTAACAACCTTGTGACCAAACATATTGCAAGAAAAAAAATATCCATTAAAGTACCTGGAATGTGATGATCTTTCTGTGTGATGATCTTGAAACATTCTCCTTTTGCATCTAGCTGCAACATGTCCAAGATTATGACATTCATAACATTCAATATTATTCATCAGAGTAAATGGCCGACTATTACTTTCATAGTTAGGAGTAAAAGATTTTCTTTGAATAATCTCTTTTCTTGATTGTTGCTGGGGTTGATCTCTCATTTTCTTGTTGATCATTTTAGTTTTCTCTTTAGAGTTCCTTGCTTCTCCTTGTGAACTAGATTCACCTTCAATAGATTCATGAAAACCAAGACCAGTTTTGATAGGAGGAGATCTTTGACTACTAAGAATTTCATCCAAGATTTTAGTACTATCTTGAAATCGTAAGAGCTTATCCTTTTCTTCTAATTTATCCTTTAGAATATTTACCTCAACTTGATGTTTCTCTTCCTTTTCAAGATACTGATTCTTCACATTCTCTTCAACATTTCTTTCTTCTTCCAACTGACGTCTTAGATTGAGAATCTCCTTTTCTTGTTCTTCATTCAACACCTGCAGCATTTGACGAACTCTGGAGGCACATTCCAGCTGTGCTTTTAAACTGATAACTTCGTTTTCTTGTTTTTCAAAGCTTGGAGTAGATCTTTATTCTGATTCTTTGCTTCTTCAAGTTCTTCCTTTAGTGAGAGGGTCGTAGCTTCAAGACTTTCATAATCACTGGATCTATCTCTAAGTTTCTTGATTGTTGTGTTCTTTTTTTTGACTTCATTTCTTAGAGATGTTACTTCATCATGCAACTTTTGATATTTGTCCTTGAATAACATCCTTACCTTGCTTTCTTCCTCTTGTTGAGCCCTTAGTCTGGTAGCAAATTCTTTGATGGCACCATCCTTTATGTTCAATATATCTTCTTGATCTCTAATTTTGTCTGTCATCCTTTTAAATTCTGCCTCTATTTGATATCCTTCTTGTTCACCCATAAAAGCAACTTCAGTTGTTTCACTATCAGATACATCCTCTCTACGTGGATAGATAGTTGGAACATCAGAGGATAACATATTCATACCTGATAGTTCATCTTCATTCTGAAATGATTTTGAATCTGATTATGAAAAGCTTCTTACACCTAATTCCCAATCGATTCTCCCACTGTCATAGTTCTTCTGAGATGTCTTCTTCTTCTTTGGTGCTTTCTTCTTAAGCTTCTTTCCCATTGTTCCACGGATCTCTCTTCAAGCGATCAAGCTTCTCCAAAGGACTGGCTCTGATACCAATTGTTGGAAATAATACTGAGAGGGGGGGGGGGGGTGAATCCGTATTATCAAATCAGTAAAACTTTTTTCTATTCCATACTTAGATACATATACACTACTTCAGTTAAGTGAACCCGCTTGTATACACAACTGTGTCTAAAGCAACGAGCGTATATCCAGATTATTTATGAATCAGATAATCCATTACATGTTGATCTTTAGTTAATGCATCAGAACTTCATTGAACATATGAACAATAAACAGAAGTAGTAAAATAGAACAGATCATCACACACAAGAAGCACACATGAACACCATGATATAAGGTGGAAACCCAATGTGCGTGAAAACCACCTGCTGCAATTTGTTTCTATCTTCCTTCAATAAGAAACTTCTTTTACAATGTACTGGTGCAGTAGGATGCAACCTACAGAGAGCTACAACCCTCTCTCATTCTCCAGCTTCTTCTGGAAGGGAGCTACAACCCCCATAGTTCTTGTATTAGCTAAGATACTAGTACGTAGGCGTCGGCCTACAATCTTCTCTCCTCCAGGTACCACGTTTCATAAATTTTCAGATTGGATACACTGAAGCACAACTCTATAATCTGAAGTCCACGTTTCATCCAATTTTCATACTAGACCCATCGATATCATTGAAGCACACAATCAATCAACACTAGCATTATCAATCTCTGAATCACCCAATACTGAATCATTGAACCCTGGTAACAAAAAGCAGTCACCAGAAGTCAAAGCAGAACCTTGAACACTGCAACACTATTCAAAACCAACTGTATCATCAAAATCATGCATTAAAGTGCATACACTACTTGGACAAACCAAACCCGCGTACATACACGCTTTTACCAAAGCCAACCCGCGTACAGATCTATAAATATTTAATCATGACTTGTACTGATTTCAGACTTAAGTTATGCCTAGTTCATAACATTACATGCGTCAGTATACAGATCTATAATAAGCATAATCAACTATAAAGAGATAGTTCATTTCAAACCATTTGATCCTGATTTATCATTAGATCTTGTTCTCCATCAACTTGTGAGATCCCTCCTTAGCTTAGATCAAGCAACCCATAACCTGCATACTGAATCTTATCCTTCATCAGATATTCAAGACTTTCTCAATGCCCTTGCCTAATGATCTTCTTCTCTTTTATAGTCTTAGGCTTTACTCAATACCATGGTCCAAAACTATAACAAACCAATACCATGAACCCAATACTAGGGATCAACACATCTGACGAGATACTACGGTCCAAAATCATAGGTTCAAATACCAAGGACTAACTACCATGGACCAAGAGTAAGTTCTCCAACATATACGCGCTTTTCCTTGCATGAAAGTGCATGTATCCGCATACGCGCCTTTTTAACGACTAACCCGCGTGTATATGCAGCTCGGTCACGATGAACCTACGTATATATAATTTCTCTTCATTCTTGTAGGCTGATCATCAATTCCTTGCTGCTGACCTCCTGCACTATGATTTGTCATCTGTGTGATTTTCCATCAAGGACAACACTTGTCTCATAATGCCAACACATATGACAGGTGATAAAGAAAACTTCAGTCATATAGTGCCTTAGAAAGAGAAAAGAAGGTCTCATTTGGAAATGACAACCCAACATTCATAAAAGGTAAAGGTTCTGTTTGTTTGAAAGAGAAGGTCAAAGCTGGAAATGTTATGTATGTTGATGGCTTAAAGCATAATCTATTGAGTGTCAGTCAAATGTGTGATCAAGGAACTGAGGTAATATTTCGATCAAGTGGATGTATTGTTCGTGAGATTGATACAGGAAAAACAGTGATCAAAGGTATAAGAACTCCAAATAATTTATACATATTTAAAGAAGGACAACAACAATGCTATCTAAGCAAGAATGATGAACACTGGCTATGGCACAGAAGATTGGGGCATATAAGCTTCTCTCAGTTAAGGAAAGCATGCAAATATCAGGCGGTTCGTGATCTTCCTAACATTAGAATTCCAGACAATACAATATGCAAATCATGTCAGTTTGGTAAAAAAACCAGAACTAATTTCCCTGAAAAAGAAGTATCAACTACCAGGCTACTTGAACTTGTCTATATTGATATATGTGGTCCAACTAGGAAGAGGTCACCTCGAGGAGAAGAGTACTTCATATTGTTCATTGATGAATTTTCAAGGATGTGTTGGATAGGACTCATGAAGTATAAAGATGAAGCTTTTGAAAAGTTCAAGTCATTCAAAGCATTGGTTGAAAACGAATCAAATCGCAGAATCAAATGCCTCAGATGTGATCGAGGAGGGGAATTTACCTTGGATGAATTTTTCGATTTTTGTGAAGAACATGGAATAAGAAGGGAATTCTCTACTGCAAGGACTCCTTAGCAAAATGGAGTAGTGGAAAGGATGAACAGAACGGTTCAACAAATGGCTCGTGCTATGCTTGATGAATCTGGAACTCTCGCGACTTTCTGGGGTGAAGCCGCATTTGCTGCAGTTACTATTCTCATCAAGACAAACATCCGGGTAAACAACACTCAGAATCCTCATGAACTTTGGTATGGTAAGACTCCCATGGTAAAATACTTCAAAATTTTTGGAAGCAAATGCTACATCAAAAGGACTGATGAAAATCTTGGCATGTTTGAACCTAGAGAAGATGAAGGCATTCTCCTTGGTTACTCTCCCCACAACAAAGCATATAAGTGTTACAATAAAAGACTTGGAAAAATTGTTGAAAGTATTGATGTAGTGGTTGATGAATAAGGAAACACTCCTAGGCAAGTAAAATCTGAAGAGTTCGAAGATGATGAGGAATATCCTTCAACATCAAATTAGAATCATGACGAAGAAGAAACCCATGAGGCACCAAAAGAACAGATAAGGATAGAAGAAAAGACTCCATCCAGGTACGTTCAGAAGAATCATCCAGAAACTCAAATTCTGGGACAAAAAGAGGCAGGTGTACAAACAAGAAGAACCATTTCAGAAGCTTCAAGCTATCTAGCATTGCTCTCCTCCACCGAACCACAAAATGTAAAAGAGGAATGCAAAGATGAATGCTGGGTCAAGGCCATGGAGGAAGAACTTGAACAGATTGAAAAGAATAACACTTGGGAATTGGTTCCTAGACCAAAAGATAAGAATGTCATAGGGAAAAAATGGATTTTCAAAAATAAGCTGAATGAAAATGGAGATGTGGTTAGAAACAAGACAAGACTTGTTTGTAAAGGGTATGCGCAACAAGAAGGGGTAGACTTTGAAGAAACTTTTGCACCAGTTGCTAAAATTGAGGCTATAAGAATGTTCCTTGCTCTCTCTAGCTTTCAGAAGTTCAAAGTATTTTAGATGGACGTGAAATCTGCCTTTCTGAATGGAGACTTCGATGAAGAAATATATATTGAGCAACCAGATGGGTTTATCCTCGGAAATGATCCAAAACTTTTATGTAGACTCAAAAAGGCTCTCTATGGTATTAAACAGGCTCCAAGATCTTGGTATTATCGGTTGGATAAGTACCTTAATCAACAAGATTTTTCAAAAGGATCAACAGATAACAATCTATATATAAAAATTGACAAGGATAAATTGCTAATACTTGTTGTGTATGTTGATGATATCATTTTCGGTAGAAATGAGGAAGACATGAGTCAAGAATTTGCCTTGGTGATGCAAAAAGAATTTGAAATGTCTCTACTTGGTGAGCTCACATATTTTCTTGGTTTACAAGTTCAACAAAACAAAGACGGTATTTTTCTATCACAAACCAAGTATCTCAAGCAGATCTTGAAGAAATATGGGATGGAGGATTTGAAACCAGTATGTAACCCTATGGTAACAGGATGCAGCCTCAACGCAAATGATGAATCATCAGCTGTACATCAACCAACCTATAGATCCATGTTTTGTAGTCTACTTTATCTAATAGGTACCCGACCAGACATTATGCATGCAGTAGGGATAGTTGGAAGGTTTCCGGAAAATCCAAAGGAAACTCATCTTCAGGCAGTCAAGAGAATTTTCAAATATCTTCAAGGAACTCAAAACTATGGCTTATGGTATCCTAGAGGTACACATCTCACACTTCATGCATATACAGATGCAGATTGGGCAGGAAGCGTGGATGATAGGAAAAGCACTAGTGGTGGTGCATTCTTCATGGGTCCAAGATTAGTATCTTGGTTTAGCAAGAAACAAAGTTCCATTGCATTATCTACAATTGAAGCAGAATATGTAGCTGCTGCATTTTTCTACACACAACTCCTTTAGATGATGCAAACATTGCAAGATATTCAAATCACTTGTACTCCACCCATTTCCATTTTCTGTGATAATACAAGTGAAATAAGTATTTCAAAGAATCTTGTCATGCACTCAAAAACTAAGGACATACCTATCAAGTATCATTTTCTCCGAGAACAAGTGCTTGAACAAAAGGTCAAGTTGGAGTATGTTCAATCTACGGAACAAGTTGTTGATATACTCACCAAACCACTACCCAAGGAGACATTTGAATACCTCATACAGAAGCTGGGGATAGTGGATGCATCATCTTGCTATTGAATCTTTTCTGATTTCAGATATTAATGGTTGCACGTGAGTTTCAGGTGGGTAGTCCGCACACATATGCCAGTTTCTGTGGGTACAATCGCGTTTATTCTGGTTTGAAGAAAAGCAGTGGAGCCAGACTCAGGATGAAAAGAGTTTTTTATGGGTTTAACAGAGATCATCTGGCACAGGTTCAGGGGGAGCATATATTCTTCTAATAGTGCATTGTTGGCATTATCTTAGAAGATATTGGTTCAATGTCACAGTTGTCTTGATTTCAAGTGGAATAGGTGCAGAGGGAGAACATGGTTGCTGGTCTGAATGATGATTGACAACTGTTGCTGATGATAGTTTGTTAACCATCCTAATATTGTTGTAGATATTTCATCTCTATGTTATGTATTTCATTTCTTATCAAGGTCATGTAGTGACCTATCTTGGTTTCCCCACTATGCCTGGGATGGGTGAAGTAATGTTTCCTTTTGTTTTGTCATGTGTCAATTCTTGGTGTATTCCCACTTGGTTGGGAAGTTGAGTCAATTCCCACTTGGTTGGGAGATGGATGCATGTATGAGTCTTTGGTGGTAGGAAGATCATTTATAATGTATAAAGTTATGTATCTTCTTATAGAACATCTTCTTATAGTTAGGGGGAGCTTGGATAACATAGCAGAGCAGAAAATTCAGCATATACTCAGGGGGAGCATAACCCTTTTCCCTTGATGTGAAAGGGGGAGAATGACTTTGAGTATCTTGGGGTTGCCATCAAGTCCAAAGGGGGAGATTGTTGGCATTATGACATAGGTTTGGCACTATGGCACAGGTGTTGTCCTTGATGGAAACTCACTCAAAGGGCAGATCACAGTTCAGGCTCTTAGAAAGAAAGAAAATAAGGTATACGCAGGTTCATATTAGAAAAGTCGCATATATACGCAGGATCACTGATCAAAAGGTGCATATGCATATGCATGCACTTTCATGCAAGAAAAAGCGCGTACATGAAGGAAAATTTATGTTTGATCCATGGTATTTAGTTCGACATATTTGAACCTATGGTTTTGGTCCTTGGTATTGCATACAAAGTGTTGAACCCTGGTATTGGGTCCCTAGTATTGGTTCTCAATGGTTTTGGACCATGGTTAAGAAAGGCCTAAGACTGTAAAAGGGGAAGGAGATCATTTGGAAAGGGTATTGATTCAAGGATTGAATATCTGAAGAAGAGAAAGATCTGGAACACTGTGATTGGTTTACAGTGCATTGCTGAATCTGATCCAAGGAGGAACCTGAGCGTTAAAAGATGGATAAGTTCTATTGATGAATCAAGACCTTAAGGCTTAAATAGTAGTATCATTGTATGGTTTTTGATCTGTTGTATTTGGTGCATGATTAGATCTCTAAATCTGATAAACTGGGTATATTTGATGTTTGAATACTTGAAAAGAGAAAATTGCCTTGTATAGATCTGTACGCAGGTTCCACACATCAGAGGCGCATATACACGCAGGTTCAGCGAAATAAGACAACGTATACGCTGGTTGGCATTAATAAAACTGCGTATGTACGTAGGTTCTGCATAGTGAAGTAGCGTACGTTTCATGAAATATGCTTTAGCTGCTTCTGGTTATTGCTGTAGTGTTCTGGGTTCAGAATTGGTGTCTGGTTACTGTTACTGTTGTCTGGTTACAACATTCTAAGAAGTGTTTGGTTGATTCTATATTGGGTTGTACAAAGGAGATTGATTGTTGCAGATATACTTAATGTATGATTGATTTTATTCATGGATCCAGTTTGAAAATGTATGAAACGTGGTCCCTGGAAGAAAATAGAAGGTTGTAGCCTTCTACAGGTAGCAGCCTGCGTACTAGTACCTCAGCTAGTAGAAGAGCTAAAGGGGGTTGTAGCTCCCTTCTAGGTGAAGCTAGAGAATGAGAGAAGGTTGTAGCCTTCTATAGGTAGTAGCCTGTGTACTGGTATAAGACTGCACCAGTATAGAAACATTGTAAAAAGAAGTTTCTAATTGAAAGAATATAGAGACAAATTGCAGCAGGTGGTTTTCACCCACATTGGGTTTCCACCTTATATCTTGTGTTCTTGTGTGTTA
Organism: Pinus taeda; assembly: GCA_000404065.3. Lineage (NCBI taxonomy): Eukaryota > Viridiplantae > Streptophyta > Pinopsida > Pinales > Pinaceae > Pinus > Pinus taeda. The sequence continues at coordinate 104,405 of APFE031544991.1, read as the reverse complement.
TTGTTTGCACTATTTTTCTGTTCCTCATTGATGTCTATATGGTTCTCACACATAGATTTAAGATTAACATCTGAAGAATAATTAAATTACAAGTCTGTGAGTTATACGCTGTTTTATTTAACCGAAGTTGCGTATATACATTGGTTTATCTAACTAAAGTAGCGTATACAAATCTGTATATGAATTGAAAAATAATTGACTTGATAATACTGATTCACCCCCCCTCTCAGTATTATTTCCAACACCTCTTTCCTTTCTTTCTCCAATGCCAAAATTCTCCAAGAATTCTCTAAGTGTCCAAGAGTGAGTGAGAAAGAGAGAATATTGAGAAAGCTCCAAAACTCAACTGACAAATGGTTACCACCTGATCCTCGGAAGCCTTTTTATAAATGAGGCCTCCATTTTCTTCATTTTTCCATTATTTGCCTCCAATTTCCTCCTTAGATGCAACTTGTGACCTTTCACCTCCCTTTTCTCTTAATTTCCATTATTTTTCATAAAAAAAAATGCGCCAAAAATGTCATTTTTCCTTTCCAAAGCCTTAGCCATAAATAATCAAATGAGCATCCACTATGATGTCTTTCCCAACATTCAACATGGAAAAAGTGTCCCATCAACCGTGGTTATTTTTTATGCCTTTATTAACTTTTATTACATGGATTTTTCACCCGGGCTGTTACAAATTACCATCCCTGGCTTGTACACACCATTGAATGAGTGGGTATTTGTGGCATACTAATGTACTTCAACAACTATAATATCTTCATTTTTTTTAATAACCTTTATAACATTGGCAACCCAGAATGGATAGCCAAGTGGATCTCAATCTGCTAAAACTGCTTTCATGCAATCCTCCTTAACATCCCGCACAAAGCCCTTGTAAAGGTCTTATATGGCTTCACCTTGTACATGTGATCTTCTAGAACCAATGTATATTTCTCTTTCCTCTACTCGTGGATAAATAATAATGCCATGAGATTGTCGCTATTCAACAATGTGTCTTTCCTCTTGTTCATTTAGCATATTTTGTGGCCAAATAAATGGTTTGAGTTGTCAAAAGTGTATCTTCATTTCTTAATCTTGAAATGACATCACTTTGCTTATTGAAAAAAGAATCCCACCAAACTGAATCAGCAACATCAAAGTACTCATATGTATCTGTAATACATCTTTTAATTTATTCCATGCATTCAAAATAACTTATATCTCTGTTATGCCTTCGTGCATTATGGAGTTCAATAAATGATTGTATTAACAATATCTTTGATGCAAATATTGGATGCTCTAGATTGAACTTCAAAAATGCTAAGCTTGATGATGACCCCTATTTTGCAACAGTTGAATACTTCTTTCCCCATATAAGTGTTTTCTCATCAATTTTTTTGATACAAAATTGATGTTGGAAGCTAATGTTAATAAGTTGTTCAATGTATTTGTCATCACCATGCGATCCTAGAATAAACCTTGGCTTATTAATAGTTTCTTCCAACACATGAAAAACAAGCTTTGGAATGTATGATTTCTTAATACATTCAATTAATGATGACAAACTCCCAACATCTTTCCCCCTCAATGTTACTGAAAGATGATTGAAAATCTAATCAATATGGTCATGAGTTGCCCAACAAGAAGGAAACCAACCTTTACCGTTTTAAAAATTCTCAATTTGACAAATATGTTTAGATATCCAAAAAGAACTTGATTTTTGTTTTCACGACTTGTGTTGTCTAATTGTAGATACAAAACTTCAGGAAGAATACTAGACCATTGAGAAACAACATCATGGATTATATTTATGGTTAGATTTGCATCATTATGAATATTTGGAGCTGTGAAGTAAACCCTTTGTAACATCTTCCCATTAAATACCATACAGCCAACCAAGTGAAACTGAATAAAATTTTCCTCTTGTAAATTTTTTGGTGTGTGGACAAAATGTGGCATAAGTGTTTTCTCCATACCATCAATTATCAAACCCAAATATTTATTTGGATTATCATAACACTTCTTTCGATGTTTATACAATTTTTGCATTTCACTTGTTTGCTGTTTGCAATGCTCTTGAAGTGCTTTAACAATAGAATCTGCACATAAATTAAAAGAAACCTATTAATAAATATATTTTCATAGTTGATAACTATCCAATTTTTAAAAATAACGCTATGAATGCATACCTCTTTCTGCCCCTTGACATTTATCCCTTTTTTATTTAAGAGAAGCACATGTACTGCAAACTCCCATCCTTGTCTTCTTAGGAATACAAACATTGTTGAATTCGTTCTTCCATATCGTTGTAAAATATGAATATGTAATAAAATTACCACCTAGTTCAGCATTTCTACATATTCTTTGTATAAGCTGTAGATTTCTTGTCTTGAGAAATTATCTAGAATATGTATTGTGTCTTTATTTGACACACACATTCCATGCTTTGAAAAGAAGTCTTTCATCCATAATATGCAGTATTTTCTAATGGCCCAACCTCTTATCTATAATGTACTTTTGAATAAAATGTGGGATCTTTTTCGTGTCTTTCTTGGATTCTTGACAAATGAAAATTACCAATTGAATGCAACATTTTGAAATCCTTTCTACAGAGAAATACATTCCCAATATGATAACCATAACCTACTAGTGTAGATTGCATGCAACCCACTAAATATGAATTTTGCATGCTTTTATGCGTTGACAAATATCTTTTCCTTTTCTCCAAAGAAAAATTGAAATCCTTATGTTATAATCAATCCTTTCGACAACATTCACTTGAAATCACATCACCGATAAAACTTCTACTGGTGAGATATTTTGTCCTAAGTCTTGTATAATTGGAATATTTGATATGAAAAGGTCTACTCCTACTCCTAGATACAATATTTGCTCGCAATATCTCCATCATTTCATTATCCTCTTTATAGGAATTTTCATCATCATTAGGATGAATATTATTCACTATGATCATTCCGAACATAATTAGGAAATTCACCACCATCATTGCTTGGAAAATATTCATTACCATCCTCACTTGAAGAAAATTCCTCACTACAATCATTTGCACTTTTGAAATTCTGACTTAGACAAAATTCTTCATCATATTCATCCATGTTTTTAAATCTTCCATTGGAGGATTCAATTCTTCATCACCATGAGTGCCTTTGAAACACTCACTTAGAGAAAATGCATTATTCACATACGTGCCTCTAAAATTATCATTTTCTAGAAACTCTTCATCCTTCCCTTCATAACTGGTGCTCTCATAATCCCTAGGATTAAGACTAAGTGGAAAATATGACTCTCTATTTAAAGTCAAATTATCATTTGCAGGAAATTCTTCATCCTCCCCTTCATCAATGGTGGTCTCATAACCCTTAGGATTAGGACTAAGTGGAAACATTGAATCTTTGTTTAATGGAAATTCTTCATCCTCCCCTTCATCAATATTGCTCTCATAATCCTTAGGATTAGGATTAAGTGGAAGATTTGAATCTCTATTTATTGGAAATTCTTCACCCTCCCCCTTCCCTTCCTCAATAGTGTTCTCATAATCCTTAGGATTAGGACTAAGTGGAAGCTTTGAATCTCTATTTACTAGAAATTATTTATCATTCTCCTCCACTTCCTTAGTGGTGGTCTCATAATCCTTAGGATTAGAACTAAGTGAAAAATTTGACTCTGGAAATTCTTCATCCCCCCTTCATTAATGGTGCTCTCATAATCCTTAAGATTAAGATGAAGTGGAAAATGTGACTCTGGAAATTATTCACCCCCCCCTTCATCAGTGGTGTTCTCATAATCCTTACAATTAGGACTAAGTGGAATTTTTGACTCTGGAAATTCTTCATCATGCCCTTCATCAATGATGCTTTCATAATCCTTAGGATTAGGACTAAGTGGAAAAAATGACTCTCGATTTACAAACAAATATTTTTTCTTCCCTTCATCAGTGCTGATCTTATCCTCTTTAGGAGTATGATCGAATCTCTATTCATAGTGAACACATACCCGTTATATTCATCAATATGAATAGAGTTGTTGCGTGACAAAGACGTTGATGCTGCAGCAAAAAAAAAAAAAAAACAAAACAAACTTCACAAACTTCACTATCAGAAGAATCCATGACTTTCAAACAGAAAATGTTGAATGATACAAATGCACTCTCTCCCAATGAAAATTTATAACTTAAATATTGAAACTTTCCCTCTAAAGTTCCCCCCCAAAAAATTTCGCCAAAACTTTTTCCTCCAAAAATTTTGTTTGAAATGTTTCCCTGCAAAATTTTCGTCTAAAATGTATTTGAAAACATTTTATTAAACTTTTGGTCTTAAAAAATTCACCTTTATATTTAAAATATCCACAATCTTTGTTATATAATAAAATTCACTGTTCTATTTGTTACATCGCATCAAGTCTTTTGAGTTTTGTTAAAACGTTTGGAGCAATTTTGCGGAGGCGCTGTTTTGACATCAACAACACATTAAACGAGAGCTTTTTGCATTTCAAAGGTTAGTTTTCCTTCTATTTTGACCATTTAAAGAAGAATTTGGGGAAAGTCTGTTCTTTTATGTTTTTTATGCTCCAAAACCATTTTTTTACAGTTTTTTTTTTTTTTTTTT
>APFE031544991.1:67394-87554 GCA_000404065.3 Pinus taeda | reverse complement strand
TTTAGGATTCTTTCCTAGGTGACGGTGGAGGGAAGATCCCACTGTACCTGGAGCAAACGTCGACTAGACTCACTTGGACTCTCTGGGGGGTTATCTTCACTTGAGATCGTTATAGTGGAGAAACTTGTGCTAGCCTGTTTCATTAAGCAGGTTGTCGGGGTAACTGTTCCAATTGCCATTTCTGTATTGGACTCTGTGACGTTGGATTTCATCACCAACTAGTGTTTTCAATCCGGAAAGATACTGTTTGTGTGTGGTTTGATCTCCTAGATTTGTTAGGCGTGTGCTTCAAATTGTTTGGTTCTTTAGAGACTTTAGGTGTTTTTTTTTGAGTTTTTTCTTTATTTTCGTGTGAAGTAATTAGATTAATCGTGGATGAATTACCCAGACAATCCTGTCGACTTCGGGGGCAGCCTCCTGAATTTACACCAAGTCAGCTGGAAGGGCTGCGAGCCCTTGGTACACATAGTGAGAGTAGGGTTGGATCACCGGAGGCTGGAGAGTCTTCGTTGATTGTACATCCTGATTATATAGTGCAAGAAACAGAACATATTTCTGAACTGATTTCATTTTCTGAGATTACTGGTAGTATCACTCCTACTAGTTCAGTAGCCGAAGAACCTGAAATCTCTGAGCCTGAAACTGAAATTGCGGCTACTCCATCTTCAGGATTTTCTTCTCCTGTTTCTAGTGGACCTAGTTCACCCAGAGTAGAAAATATTATCACCGAAAATCTTCCTTCTGGACTCATTTCCATTGAAGAAATTGTAAGCTCAAGTCCAGACAAAGGTATAAGCATCCCTGAAAACCAACCGAATATTGAACTTAGGGAGCGTGAATCTATTTTCTTCAGTCCCATTAGAGGTGACGCTTGGTATATTTCGTTGACCAATTTCTTAGAAAATCTAGGTCTCGTGTCTTCACCACCTCGATTTCCTTTTCATCCAACACCCAAAGGTTATTATCCTCCCCTGAATATGTCGAGATAGTCATCCTTGTTTTCTCAGACGCCAGAAACCTTTTTACATGGCGGTCCTTCTGTTCCTCCTGGGTATCAGTCTGTATCTGGTACGTTTTCAGGAGCTTCTCCTCGACCCATTGGTTATACTGTATCTCCTGGTCATAACGGAACTAAGCCGTTAAGTGTTGAAGAAATTCTTATGATGTCTGGTAGTACTCCTAATCCGCAACCTCAAGGTAGTTCAATACTGTCTGGGGGCAGCCGCAAGGTACTCCAATACCGCCTGGGGGGCAACCCCAAGGTAGTCCATTACCGCCTGGGGGGCAACCTCAAGGATAGTGTGTTCCTTCGGGACAGTATGTTCCTCAAGGTCAACCCCAATATCAATATGTACCTCAAGGCCAACCCCAGTATCAATATACACCTCAAGGTCAATACGAGCCTCAAGGTCAATACCAACCGCAAGGTCAGTACTAACTGCAAGGTTAGTACCAACCCCAAGGTCAGTATCAACCTCAGCGTAAATATCAACCTCAAGGTTTTCAACCACCTTCAGGTCAATCATTTGTTCAAGGACTCATAAATGTACCATATAATTATCAATCTTACACTCAACCTGGTTTTGGTCCTCAATATGTTCAACCTGTTATGGGTCCATACCCCAGAATGAACGTGGTGTGGGATCCACAGACTCCGCAACCTAGTGCACAATTGTCATCTCAATCTGGACAGTCTTTTGTTTCTGGTTCACCTCAGCAACCTATCCAGCCTACTACTCAAGCTGCTACACCTAGGGCAGTTCCACAGCCTGGGCCTAGTTTGCCTCGAACTCTGTCCCAAACCTTTGCTGCAACTGCTGCGACTTCTGTTCAATCGACCCCACCTATTTCTGGAGTATCAGTGGCTCCAGTTTCTACTGCTCATGTATCAACTCCTCAGGCCTATTTACCCCAATCTGGACCTACAATCCAGACTCCGGTTTCTATGCCTGCAGGACAACCTGGGCCTAGTACGGTTGTTACAAGTCAACCACAATTTACTTATCAATCGTACCAGGGGCAGTACCAATACGGGCCCACTGTGCAAAACCCAGCTTATCAATATCAACCATACCCTGGGTATACATATCAACAACCTCAAAAACCCCAGTACAGTCCGGTTAATGTTGGTTTTCCAGGAGGATACAATATCCCAAATGCGAATCCAATACCAAGCTATCCTGGATATCCTCCTCCTAGGGCTGCTCTTATGACCCCAAGTTTTCGAGATCCAAACCGTTAGTTACCATTCATATCAAATTTAGATTTTTCTGATTTGTCTCGCCTTATGAATGATCCAATAAATTATCTTCCGTTTTGGCTGCCAATGCCGAATAAGTTGCCCAGTGATATACCTAAGTTTGAGGGGAAGCCAGGAGAAGATCCGCCTAATCATGTGATGACTTACCATCTCTGCTGTGCATCAAATTCCATTATAGATGATTCCATTCATCTTCATCTTTTTCAACGCACTTTGATTGGCCTTGCAGCCAAGTGGTACATTGAGTTGCCACGAGGCTCCTTTTATAATTTTAGTCAGTTAGCTACTTCCTTCCTTACACATTTTTAGCTGCCAGTCCGATATGACAATGGCACAGAATTATTAACTTCGTTAAAACAATCGATGTCTACTTATATTTCAGATCATATTCATGAATGGCGACGTTGACATCGTTTAGTGAAAGTTTTTATTTCGGACCAAATTTTGGCAAAATGGTTTGTGAAATCATTATTACCCAAGATAACTGAAGATGTCGCTAAGGCAGGGGTAGTTACACAAGAGAAAGTCATTGCTCAAGCTCAGTACCTTGACTTATTTTATACTCAGCCAGGTACATTGCATGAGAAAATCCCCGACCTTTCGAAACAAAATCAAATTGCTTCACCTCCCTCAGGGTCTCATGCCGCTGATGGTATGATTGGTACTGTTAATACCAAAAGTAAGAAGAAATCCTCCAAGAATTCTTCTCCCATAATAACTTTACCAGATTCCCCTAAAGGAGAGTCTTCACCTGAAATTTTTGTTGATGTTAATTTCATGGAATCATCCACGACCAAATCAAAATCCAATGGCAAAAATAAAGGTAAGAAAAAGAACAAGCAGAACTCAAAGGAGAAATCCGAGAAAACTGAATCTACTGACGAGAAACGAAAACCTCGATATCCTTGTCTCATCTGTGATGAGGAGCACTTTACAAGGGATTTCCTGCATCGTGCCGAGGTTGCAAAGATCGTCAAAGGTTCACAAACACCCGCTGTTTTGAAGGATCCTTTTCCAAATCAAGACAGTAAAATGATAGGCTCTTCCTCTAATGTCTCGGAAGAACCCATAATGATGATGTCACATGTAAGGATTGCAACACGATCACAAGATTATGGGAGTAAAAGTCCTTTTGGTGGAAAGGAAGCTAAATCTTCCAATTCCAATCCATCAACCTTAGCTCCGTTCGGTTCTGATCCACTATAGATCGAGAAACCTAATCCCGACTTAGTAATCAAACCGCCCGCTAAGGGTATACTTCGAAAGTCAGATTTCAATCCTCATGCGAGAGCTACTTAGAATTATAATATTATCGAAGATTTAGCTGTTTCACCTTCAATAATGTCGGCTTTGGAAGTGCTGTAATCATGTCCAACACAGCGGAAAATGCTACTATCGGCTATAGGATCTGTTGATCTTCAGGACTCTAACCTCATAGTCTTCGATTTAGAAAATAGTACACCTCACCTTCCTCATCAAATGGCTTTCCAGATTCCAGTGTTAGTAAAAAACAGACCTTGTTTTAGGACTGTGATTGATGAAGGAGCTTCCACGTGTATTATGTCGATACAGTGTTGGAAAACCCTTGGTTCTCCTATGCTTAATCAATCCCCGACAATTCTAAAGGCCTTTGATGGCTGAGGGTTTCATCATTATGGCATTCTACAGGATTTTCCTATAGGGGTTGAAGGAAAAACCGTTAATCTAGATGTGGAGGTGGTTGATGCCCCTCTAGATTACAACCTTCTTTTGGGTCGTAGCTGGTCTTACGCCATGACTGCTCTTGTTTCCTCAGTCTTTCGGCTTATTAAGTTCCCACATAACGAAAATATTGTAACCATAGATCAGTTAACTTATTTCTCATCCGACCCATCCTCTGTTGAGAGAATTCAACATGTGGAAAAACCGCTATCCCTTATAAGGATGTTGGAGTAGGATTAGTTAAAGATTCGGGTTTACTTGGAAATTTTTCCTTTCCTCCTCCCAACGTACAGTCTCCTTTCGCAACCATTCATATGATTTTGTCAAAATCCATTGTTCTTGACGATCCTTGGGTCGTTCCATTCGAATCCAAGGTGGACTCTCTTGGCAATGCTATGCCTTTGAGTCCCTTTGAAGTTGCTTATCAGGTAGTACAATCATTTTCTGCCTTAAATTCAACCAACCCTGATCTAGTGAATGAGATCAATGGGAAATCACTTTCAATTTCAACCTCGGAGTCAACAACTTTTTCAGAAATCGTTCACACTGATGAACAAATTCGGGAATTGTTATCTATTGATGCCTTACCATGGGAAGATCTTCATCATAGGTCTTCATTTTTACCCAAGATTGATCATTTTGAAAATGATTTTTCATCCATTTTCACCACTGAATATGTCAAAGAACCGTAGAATCCACTGAAACATCCTGATTCTGAACAAAATTTAGCCAATATTTCTCGCAAAGTTCCTATCGACATTTCAGTAAAACCTGGGATTGTTGAAAACATTCACGTAGGTGCTTCCTGTACAGACCTTGAAGTCAACACATATAAAGCCCTATTTCAAGAATTTCGCGACGTGTTTGCCTGGTCCTATGAGGAAATGCTAGGAATCGATCCTTCAATCGTTGTTCATGAAATCAAAACCTACCCGGATGCTAAACCCGTCCGGCAACGGTTACGTCAAATACACCCACAAAAAGCTGTTGCCATCAAGACTGAAGTTGAGAAATTACTTAAAGCAGGTTTCATTTATCCAATTCCTTTAACGGATTGGGTATCGAATATTGTTCCAGTAAATAAAAAACAAGGGACAATAAGAATATGCATCGACTATATGGATATTAATCGTGCTTGTCCCAAGGACAACTATCCCACACCCTATATCGATCAAATTATCAATGATTGTGCTGAAAGTGAAATATTCTCCTTTATGGATGGTTTTTCCGGTTATAATCAAATTAACATTCTACCTGCAGATCAACCAAAAACGGCTTTCATCTGTCTATGGGGGACCTTTGCTTATTGCAAATTACCTTTTGGACTGAAGAACGCCAGGGAAACTTTTCAAAGGGTAATGTCTTACACGTTTCATGACATCAAGCACATTGTGCAGCCCTATCTCGATGATCTACCGGCTCATTCATTGCGAAGAGCCGATCATCTCACTCACTTACGAGCTATATTCATGAGATGTAGGCATTTTCGAATTAGGCTTAATCCGCACAAGTGCGTTTTCTGTATCGAAACGGGTTGATTACTGGGATTTGTTGTATTGAAAGCTGGCATTCGCGTCGATCCTTCGAAGGTCGAAGCCATTGTCAAGTTACCACCTCCTTCGACTCTTCGCCTACTCCAGAGTTTGCAAGGGAAAGCAAACTTTTTACGTCGTTTCATTCCTGACTACGTCGAGATTACAAAAGGTTTCACCTGGTTGTTGAAGCAAAATACTCCATTCTTTTGGGACAAGATAGCTAACAAATCATTTGATGCTCTAAAACATGCATTGACCCATGCGCCATTATTGCATCCTCCCAACTACAACCAGGACTACTTCTTGTACCTCGCTGCTTCCCATTCCACAATTGGGATGGTTTTAGTTCAACAGGATGAATTCGAAAGTGAACATGTGATATATTATCTTATTCAGACTCTAACTCCAACTGAGTTAAAATATTCACATGTGGAGAAACTGGCCTTAGCTGCAGTCCAAGCTGTTCGGCGTTTTTGTCACTACATTTTGTTACACAAAACCACTATCATTTCTGACTGTAACCCTATGCAATACATTTTGACTAAACAATTGCTGGGGGGCAAGTATTCCAAATGGATTGTCATCCTGCAGGAATTTGACTTGGAATTTGAGAAGGCCAAGTCAAAGAAGCCTTTGGTTTTTGCAGAACTAATGTGTGATTTCCCTCGTGCCGATACCGAACATGTGGCGGAAGAATCCCTTGCAGATGAATCCTTGTTCCTTATCAACACCGTTGATCCGTGGTACGATGATATCATTGTATATCTCCAAACCAAATCTTGTTGGCCCGATACTTCACGATCTCAATGCCAGAAAATACGATTCCAATCCCAACCTTACACTATTATTGGCGATACGCTTTATTGTCGTGGGGTAGATTCCGTCTTCCATCGTTGCCTTACTCATGATGAGGCTGAGAAGGTTCTTAATGATTTCCACTTTGGAGCGTGTGGCGGTCATATGTATGGGTATGCCACAACCCAAAAGATTTTGCGCGCTGGCTATTTCTGGCCGTCCTTGTTTAAAGATTGTATTACTGCTGTCTAGAAATGTCACAACTGCAAAATTTTTGATCGAAATATGCGCACTCCTCCTGCTCCTCTCCATCCTATCATTGCCGTTGGTCCTTTCGCAAAATGGGGTATCGATTTTATTACATGTAACCCTCACTCGGCTGGGGGGCATGCGTACATCATCCTTGCGGTAGATTATTTTACCAAGTGGGCCGAGGCGATGCCTACATTTTCGGTAGACGACAAAACTGCTACGATTTTCATTTTCAATCATATAATTGCTAGTTTTGGTGTCCCCCAAGCGATTATCACTGGCCATGGGAGTCATTTTCGAAACATCATGATGAATGAACTTACAGATTAGCTTGGCCTGCGTCATGATAGTTCCACTCCATATTACCCACAGGCAAATGGTCTGGATGAAGCAGTCAACATAGTTCTAGTCACCATGATCTGACGAATCATTGGGATTCATCGGTCAAATTACCATAACATGTTATTTTCAGTGCTTTGGGCATACCGAACCTTAGTCAAAACATCAATAGGTTTTACTCCCTTTCAACTGATTTACGGTTTAGAGGCAATATTGCCCATTGAATGAGAAATCCCGTCATTACAAATTGCTGTGCAATTATTACCAGCCACTTCCGAAGAGGAAAAACGTTTATTATACTTAGCTCAATTAGATGAGAATCGACGCAATGCTGCATTAGCTGTCGAAACTCATGCCAAACGGATCAAAGCTCAGTATGATCGGAATGTTACACCGTGCAATTTTTCGGAAGGTGACCTAGTTTTACTTTATGATCAAGCAAACGATAAGCTAGGGGCTGGCAAATTTGTACCCATGTGGCATGGTCTGTATATTTTCAAGCGGAAGCTGGCAAAAGGGGTCTATGAGCTAGAAGATTTTGATGGTGTCTCTTTAGGTAAACCTAGGAATGGGCATTATCTAAAGCGATATTATGCTTAAACGATTAGCATGGAGATTTCATTAGATTAGTTTTTTCTAAGTTGGTGTGTTCATAGATTAAAGATGCGTGCTTTACTTTAGAGAGTGGTTTTCATTATTAGTCCTGCTTATGTTGATTTTACTCTTGATATTGCAGATGTCGACGCCTCTCCAAACATACATCGGTTTCACTGATGGTGCTTTTTGTAGTACATAGAACATCTCTTCCGAAGCCTGGGTTATCTATTCACCCTTTGACGAGTTAGTATCTATGCATGGGGTAAGCCTCGGTCAAACAATGAACAACATTACAGAATATAGTGTAGTGATTGAATTATTATCTGAATCCATCTCATTTGGAATTCGAAGTTTGATTGTTAATTTAGATTCAGAACTCGTTGTATTACAGCTTAATCGAGTTTATGCCATTAGAAATCTGGTATTATTACGATTATTTTTGAGAGTCCGTCTCTTGGAAAGAGAATTTGATTACATAGAATATCAGCACATTCCAAGATATTTAAATACATTAGCAGATGCAATTGCTTCTCGAATGTTAAATAGACATTTGCATTGAATCAAACAGTAAATTTAAAAACATCTCATAAACATGTTTTGCAAGATAACCATAGTAATAGCATAGCATAGCATAAGAGTGTGTCAAAATATACATCGTCCTCGATCATAGGTTGAAAAACACCTTATGATCGGCAAAAAATAATAGTATCAAAAGTCATATCAAAAATGGGTCTACAAAGTGATCATCCCATCACTGGTGATGACCCCGATAGGACACTACTGCTAGGGCCACCCTACAAAGGAACCTCCTAAAAGGTCCTGGGACCCCAATCACATAACGTTGAAGCCAAAGTGGAATGTCATCTATGCTGGTCTCTAGAATGTCTGAGGTCAAGCGCTCTAGATGGCTCTCCAACTCAACCAAAGTATCTGATGTCTGGTCCTGTGGGGCTGGTACCGCAGCAGCTAGTTGTCTCCGATCATAGGGCTAGAGAGCGGCTGGTCGCCGTGGACCCACATCTGCATTTAAAAACTTTTACTATTATTTTTTGGATGATTGTTAAAAATATAAAAACATACATATAAAATTAAAATGTTGAAAAAAAATTTTTACCTGTGTCATCCCATTGCTCTCCTGGTGGAAGAGTCATGTCGGGATCGCCGTGATAATCCATCCCAGCGTATGGAAAATCCTAAATAATAAAAATTTGGTTCTCTAACCAATGGAAGTACTCTGGGGTGAATCGAACGATCTCAGAACCCTCATCTGGATGACGGGCCATAACTGCGACCCATCGCATAACCCGAGGATATCGAGGAAGTCCAGCCTCAACTGTGAGCTATTGTGGAACCAGCATTGGTACCCTCTCTAGGGCAAAGCTAACAACTAAGTAACCATAACCAAAGTTCTTTAGCTACCCTTGCTTCGCCCTAGTCAATTGGCCCTTCACATTGGCCAATACAGCATCGCACCAGTTGAAAATGGTGCCTCGGAAGCAGTCCACTGCCATGCGCATCTGGGAGCCTGTAGCTAGACGCAGTGTTGTGCTCCCGCAGAATCTAGTAACAGTAAAAGCAATAACCTTTAGTTCAAGACGGGAGATGGTTTTCACATCTATCCGTTTGTCTGGATCCTGGTTGTTACAGAACTTTAGTCGGAGACTAGCGATAGATTGGCCACCTGGCCTAGATCCGAAAAGAGATAATTGCTCGCCTCTATTGGGCAAGCCAGTCAAAAAATATACGTCATCCGACTCGATTTCAAGCCTGTTGCAGCCAATAATGAAGCACTGGTCCTGAATGCTCCATCTGTTTACCATCCACTGCAAAAAGTCTACTTGTGCCCTCATGCCAAGTATGGTCCAAAATTTGAAAAGCCCACCTGCTCTCAATGCCTGTAATGAAGGCGGATGGAGCAATGCAGCCTGATCAACATCCTCGTTCTCTCTTTCCCGCCAAACAAACATATTGTGTACCTACAATGCAAAATAGGTGGATTAGAAATTTCATTCTAAACTTCTATGGGTCAAAAATGGAAAACCTAGGGTTGAAAATCCGCATTCCGCGGGGTTCGCACTCCACCTTTTAGAGATAGTGCGTAGGTGCGCACTTCTCTTTAAGGCGAGGTTCGGCACCCCAACTTTTCTCTGTGTACAGAAAAGTCGAGGTGCGCAGGGGCCACATGGCGCCCCTGCGCAACCACCACGGGCGATGTTTTGCCCTAAATTTCCTCCAAAAATCAAAATCTAAACCCTAAAATGAAATTTGAAACTGATGAAATACAAGTCAAGGACGTTGTGGATTACTTGGAGAAGACGATTCTGAATTCCAGGGGTTGGATTTTGCGCAATCTCCATGGGAAGTTTTTTACCAAAAGCTCTTACTTTTTACTCCAAAGGTAAATGGTAAAAATGAACTTGTAAAAGCCCTTTTTATAAGATTTTTTGAATAAATAAATTAAAATTTATTTATTTTTTACTTTGAAAAGGTCATTTTGGTGCATTTTTATTATTTTTTAAATAGATATGAGTAATGTTTGCAGTTTTTGTGCAGAATATTGTGGTTTCAGGTGAAACTGGTCGTTTTCAACAAATAACACATAGGAGTCCTCTTTAAGCTCTTTTCGGACTCGTAAAAAATGAAAAGATTGCCGAGTGTTTCTTTGTATACTCGTTAAAACGGAATTACAAAGACGATCTTTTACAGCTCTTTTCTGACCGTACAAACATGAAAAGATTGCCGAAATTTTGTCGTTTCAAGTTCGATATTGGTAATAAAACGACGTGTTTTCAGTCACTTTTTTACTTTTTCAGATTGAAGGCACTAAACATGAAAAGTACACCTTGGTCGTAATAATCAAGTGGTTCTCTCAAGTATTATTTTATACTTTTTCGGGCTTGGGAGACACAAATTAACGAAAAAGGACAACCGTGGAGTTTTCTTAAGTTTTTCTTCTGACTCCCTAAAATTGAAAAACATCGAGTTTCTCCTATACTGGACTCGTTAAAATTTCACAGTAAAGGACCTGTTCAATTACAAACAGGAATAGACCACTCCTTCTTAGCGTTCGAATCTAAACTAAGTTGGACTCATCTGAAGGATGAGCTTATAACCAAGCAAATGTTATCCTCCTCAAGCTTGTCAAAAATAAAGAGGTACTTGCCAGAAATGGTGGGGGAAAATGAGAAAAATGAACCCGTTTGTTGTACTCTGTGTTTGAAAAAACTTTCCATCACTTTTGAACACGACACTTTTATCCACCTGGGTTGGTAAATCCTTTACCTAACAGTTAATCAAACCACTTTGAAAGTCTTCAACCGGTTTCCGAGTATTAACTTTGGGTCAACTGTCACCAAGCCATCTACTGTGTCGTTACGTGTTCAAGAGGTCTGTGCAAATAAACCATTCACCTGCAAAACATTTGTCATCCATCATTGACCATCCCTGAGTTAGTTCTTACTAGTTATATTTCTTCAGACTTGATCCATGATTTCATGTTATGGGCTTACCCATGACAGATCGCTTTCTATCGACTCCAACTCATTATCTAGAAAGATGATCTAGAAATCGTCAGTACCTTGGAATCTGCATGCCTCAATGGCAGGTTTCTCGCCTTTGACGACAGGTTGCATCATTGACCTTTGATCAACGGATTCCGTGACATGTTCAAAATCGAATCATTCATTCACATCTCATGGATTGTACTGGGTACTTTGAGGGCCATTGACATTACTGGTGGTTCCTCTCACACTTGTTAACAATTTACATCATTGACTGGTAATCAAGTGGTTTCTCCCATGTTCGACTTCGACACATACATTCACATGGGTAGAATCGTACTGGTTCGGAAAGTAGAAATGAAGACCCTGGATCTAGTTTCCACCATCCAGGCTGCGAGGAATTTTGTTATCATTCTATAGTGGACTATTCATAAACAGATGGCTACATCCATACTGTGTCCATGTGTTCCTACTTGTGATGTAATACAAAATCATTCCTGTAACAGAGCAGTTTTTAGATAGTTCTTAGTCAGTTTTGATCTGAGTATGGGAATGCCTACCTCAGCGATGATATGTTCACATATATATATTTTGCATTGAATTTTTCTACAGGTTCGACCAGGGTATCCATAGGAAGATCCTTGAAATGATAAAGTCCTTCACTCTTCTTAGATGATCAAAAAACCATCCTCATCTACTACAGACTTCGCACTTTAGGGGGCAATCTGTTACACAAAAAATTGTCACCATGACTTTCTACAGTTTGTGTGAATCCATCAATACTCATACATCCCTCTTTTGCAAGTCTTAAACCTCAGCTCTTCATATCAAGCCTTGAAAATGGGAGAAAGACCTTAAAAATGTCTCAAACCCTGGTTTCACACTTTCTCCTAGTATTGCCTGAGGTGCCACACCTAATGGTCATGTTTCCTGCGAACCTGACCACTCTGTATATTTAGTGATGGGTGTGAACCCCTGTAAAATTTAAAAAGGCGTGAGTTCATTCTTAAAAACTTATCTTGGGTCACTTCTAGACACTTGTAAAAGGAATATTACGCTGGCAATTCCGCTCCACCTTGGTTCATCCATTCCATAACTAAGGGAGCTAATTCCATGATATGAGGTGCCTATCCCATTGAAGGAGGAACTTATCCCTTCAATGGTGGACCTGCAACTTCCTCCATTTGCACTATAAATTCATACATTGGGCTGGTTGTAGAGGAGGTTGAGAGCTGAAGATTCTTGAGCGTAAATGCTGCTGAAAACTAGGCTTCCTTTTTGAGCTTGTGAGAGGAGAGATCACATAACTTTCATTTCATTTGGGAAGTGAGTGAGGCTTGTCAAAGTAGAGGAGACCCCTGCTGGACCCTGGAAAGGACTTGTACAACATCAAGGCAAAGGTTGTAAAGTGATTTTATTCATTAAGTTAATACAATCAAGTTTATTTTTCTCAATGAACTGTCTCTAATGGATTGTTTTTTGAGCTCCTTGATCTTCATAATGAACATGTTTTATTATACGCATGTATTCTTTGATGTGTGCTTGTTGGTGTATGCAGGTTATTGAACAGGAACTGCTTGAAGCTGTTGGGATAAAACTACCTCAAACAAGCGTTGGACTGAGGTAGGGTCTTTTACACTTCATAGTATTCATTACTGAATTGAAACATGTTTAGAGAGAAATAGGTTTGCTTGTTCTCTTTGTTGCTAGATATCATTAGATACTAGGGAGATCGGTCTTGTCTGCAAGAACAATTTATCCGGCCAACAAATTGGGGTATCGAACTTGTCACCTACCATCTGATACCACTTGTTGGGAATCACGATTTCTATTAGACCAAAAACCACAAGTGTTAGTCAATGATCACATCGCTAGAGATAAGGATCCACAAGAGGTGGTTAGTCAATGTCGTGAAACACACGGGGAGAGTTGGTTTATCCAATGTCCAATGATGTACCCCCCAATGTGAGTTGTGTGCGTATCGAACTTGTGACTTACGTTCTGATACCACTTGTCGGGAATCACGATTACCATTAGACCAAAACTCGCAGATGTTATTCAATGATTTCATTGCCAAAGATAAGGATCCACAAGAGGCGGTTAGTCCATGTCGCAAAACACATGGGGAACATTGGTTTATCCAATGTCCAAAAGTCTCCCCCCCAAAGTGAGCCAGGTGTGTATTGAACTCGCAACCTACCCTCTTATACCACTTGTTGCGAATCACGATTGTTGTTAGATCAAAACTTGCAGGCGTTAGTCAATTATTTCATCACTAGAGATATGGATCCACAAGAGATGGCTAGTCCATGTCGCAAAACACATGGGGGGCATTGATTTATCCAATGTCCAACATGTTGTTGGACCTGACTTAGAAAATACCTCTTATTATCAACAATTGATTGGGGAATTGGTGTTCCTAGTGAACACCCATTCAGAGATATATTTTGCAGTTAACACTTTGATTCAATTCATGACTGAGCCTCTACATGTACACTGGGTTTCTACCAAGCATGTGTTGAGATATTTGCATGGGCAAATTAATATTGGTCTAAGATATACTACCTGTGATGTGAGACTTCATGGGTACACTAATGTTGACTAGGCTGGAAATGTTATTGATAAGAAGAGCACATCAAGGTGTTTCTTTAGTTTTGGTTCTTCCATGATATCTTGGATGAGAAGGAAGTAGAAGCTTTTATCTTTGAGCATGGACGAGACATAGTATATTGTTGCTAGTATGGTTAGCTGTGAGGCAATATGGTTGAGGAAGCTCTTTGAAGAGTTTCTTGAACAGGTTTTGGATACAATGGTGATATATTGTGATAATAAGAGTGGGATCCGTTTAGCAGATAATGTCATGATTGAGATCAGGTATCACTATATACGAGACATGTTGTATAAAGGAGTCATGAGACTCCATCACATTTCGATTGATGACAAAATAATAGACATTCTTACCAAGGCTTTGTCAAAAGGGAAGTTCTTGATCTTCATAGAGTAGCTTAGATTGATTGATGTGACCCTCCTGGGTAAGGGTCTTGGTTGATCAAGGACATTGAGCTATGATCTTCCCCCATTTCTAAGCTCCCAGGGAGAGGAATTGAGTTGGAGAGCTCCCGGGGTTGAGGGAAATCTAGAAAATAGGATAGTTGTGATGCTTACCTCATGGTAAGTAGTATCATGCGTATTATCTGACAATAGGATAACTGAGATCCTTACCACATGGTAAGTAGTATCCTACCTATTGTCATCTTTGGGACTTGACAGAGTATACCCTAGTTGGAATCCTGCCCACAAGTTGGGTTTGTTGGGATTAACACCCATCTGTTCAATGGGCAAGGAGACTTGGGATAGTTGTGATCCTTACCATTTATGGTAAGTAGTATCCTTCCTAAGTGAGGGGATGAAGGTGTTCTACCACTAACTCTTTAGGGTCAAGTTGGGAATATTAGCAGGAAATAGGATAGTTGTGATCCTTACCTCACGATAACTGGTATCCTGCTTATTGTCCTCTGATAAAGGTCCATAGCTTGAGCTCCCTTATGATGATTCTTCTTCTTTAGATTCGAGAGAGATGAGACATGAATTGATTCAATGATGGCGATGACAAGATGTTTGAGATAAAATTCATGATGTAGTAAAAAATTTCTCCCTAGCTGAGAGGGACTATTATTTTGGTAGCTCATGGAAAAATTCCCTCCTTTGGACAACCTTCCTTGTCTAGGGAAAACCCTCTTTTCCCTTGGAAGAATTTAATTTTGTCAAGGAAAATTTTCACTTTCAATGAAAAACCCACAAGTTCATAAAAGTTTAGGTAGGCCTAAAGTCATAATTGGGTCTCCAAAATCACATATAAATACACATCAAGGTCACCTCAATTGGACATCACATCAACTCATCTTCTCTTTTCTCTCCTCTCTTGATTGGTTCATACAGGTCTGAAGCAAGGAGTCCAAGTTCACACGTGTGAAGGGAAAGAGGTTGAATATGATGTTCTGCATTGACTTATGTTTGGGAAGTCGTTTACCAACTTTGACTTGGTTTGACTTGTAAAATTTTGATTTTTGGAGGTCAAATTTATTGGTGAAGGAACCAATTTTTTGGGAAGGTTGACTTAGGTTGACTGCAGGTTTGTTCATTGAATTTTGACCACAATTTTATCTCTCCTTTAACCGAGCTAATTTGACTATTGAACATTGATTGGTTAGTGCATCTTTGATTGTCGTTGACTTTGGCCAAAAATTGCAAGGCTGGACTTTGGATTTGATTTGACTCGTGGGCTCATCTCGCATTGGATATTGGTTAGTTGAATTGGATAGTCAAATATGTTGACCTCTGACTCATTATTGTTGAATTGGGACATTGTATCTCTATGTTGAACATTTGATGACAATCTAATAATAAAAGAATTTGAAAGGGTTTTCCCCCTTGTGGGGTTTTTCCCTAGTCTTTGACCAAATCTTGTGTCTCTTTTTATTTTCTCTTAGCTATCTTCTATTGTACATTGGATTTAATATTCTATCTACAATTGTTCATTGTTATTGGAAGATTAAATTTATTTGAAAGTAACTACTATTTGAAGAAAGAATTGGGCTAAGTAATTGTGCTAACATAGAATAGTGGAAAATTAACAATGGGAAGTATTGAAACCTTGTTTATGGTTTCCTCTCTTACATATATTTCTAGACCTCTTACTATAGTGACGTATTCTTTCCCTCTGATGTTATGAAAATTTAAGGAAAACACTATTGTAATTTCATAATCAAAACCTCTTAACCTATTGAAAAATTCCAAGCATTGACTTCTTCCAAAAATATCAACTACTTCAATATTTTGATCAACCTTGGAGGGTCCTATGGCTTCTTTTATATTGAGCCATGCTCCTATTTTAAATCATATAGGGTTCCCTCTCCTATGAGAAAAGGAAAAAAAGGTGTTGTGGTGGAATTCTTGTAGTTCAAGACTAAAGGTGCATTTTTATAATGGCTCATAATAAATAAGGTTAGAAATGTGTTTCTAAGTAAAAACCATAAGGCAGCCCGTTGGAAAGAAAAATTATCTTGCTAGTGAGAGAAAAAAAATAAAAGAAAAGGCTTATGTGAATGGGATATTTGTTTTGTGCTATAATGTTTGAAATTGGAGTCCAAGAAAAAACAAAGTATGCCCAAAGGAATTTTTAGAGAATGAAAAAGCGTTGATTCTAGTTTTTGGGTTGACAACAAAGTGAGATGTCTCTAGTAGTTGTAGAAAAAAATCTGAAGCTATAGAGTAGATATCTAATAGAGAAAGTTTTGATAAACATTAATAACATAGGAAAAATACAAGTTGGCTTGATCAAAAAAGAGAGAAATGGACCACCTTGTTCCTTTATTATTGTTTCTCCACTCCTATGACTCTACGAATTCCCTTTCTTAGTCTTGTCGATGTTATTATGTTCCTATATGATGAAACTCTGTGGGATGCTTTCAAATCTCTTTTGGACAATTCTAAATGCAAAATGAGAGTTTGAGATGACTAACATTGGAGTTGAGTTTTTCTGAGTGCTTTATATGTTGATTGTCAAAGGTGGCAATTGATTTAGAATAATTCGAGCTTGATGTTGATTTTAATCACAATCATTCACAACCTTGGAACTAATGACCCTTTTTGTCATCATTTGAGTCGTTGACTTATTGGCTGTTGTGGACCCTAATTATCTCACCCTTTGTTAGCATTAACATTCTTGAGAGTTGAAGTCACCCTTTTCTCGTCTGACAAAGTTTATGATAAGACACCCTTGACCCCCTCACATGCTATCATTGAGGACCATCTAGATAATATCACAGTCCTCACCTTTTATTTATTTTTTTATACTACATATTATACAATGGTGATTATAGTTTAAACAAAGGAATGAGATAGAATTTAGAGAGGTCGTACCTTGATCAATATTTTGTGTGAATTTGTTGGTTTAGGATATTTTCATTTTTCTTGTTGCCAGTGCTTTTGATTTTTCTATTGTAGAGTTCTTTACTTGGTTGCAGGGGATCATGTAAAAACTTGAAAGAGGTGTCGAGTGTTGCTAAGACCATAATGATGTCCTCTAACGAGAAATGAAGTGCTACCAGTGAAAAATATTGCTTTTGTGTCATATTTAATCAATTTCTAAGGTTTCATATAGGATTATGTAAGTCTCCTATAGAAAATAACGTAGTCATTGTTTTCTAGGCATGATCGTTGTTTTGATAAAAGACGAGTTGAAGAATGATGATGATGGTTGCAAAAGATAACTAATGAAGGTAATAAAAGTATTTAATATGGAAATGATGTAAGATGAAGGTAATGTAAAATTGTGCTTCGATCAAATTATTTTTTGAAGGGATAATTGTGGTAGGGATAAAGGAAATGGTGAATGGAAAAAAGTAAATAGAAGTCGAATTACGTGGGAGTTTGAGCTTTACTAGAAAATTGTCTTGAAACAAGGAATATAGTTATCCTTTTTTAACATTATCCTAACACCACTCTTGATATAGATTAAGCAAGGTATCACTAATGTAGCACATTGAAAAGCCAAAAGGGTTTCACTGAAATAAAGTATTCTTTCAATTTGTTGTAGATCTAACCCGGAATATTATAGATCTAATAAGAAAATATAAGACAATGCAAATAAACCCAGAAAATGATATGAAATGAATCTTTATTGATCAACCCTTAAGGTAGGGCAACACCATACATTCACTCCTTAAGGAAGGAGAATACTCTACAAGCCATATGCTTGTTTATACAAGACTATTTCTCTTCATATCTCTCCATGTGGAGTCTCTAGCCTCTATATAGGCCTCATACATACAATACCATGCATCATTACCATGGTTTCCTCATACCATCAACTAAAACCATGGGCCCCTTAAATTATTATTAACTACTTGTGGTCCCTTACATGACATGGGTTAACCACCTTATTTATTACTATGGCCCATCCCATTATTACATTATTACCTTGGGTACCTTCCTCGGTACCCCATATTACCCCCCCTAGGTATATAACATTCCACCCCCCTTAGCATGTTTCGTCCCCGAAACATGGGAAGAACACAAATAATAAGATCTACTCAAAAGAGTAGTCCATTGATACCATGCACGTGCATCTAGCCATCCATGAGAAATGTGAACCCTCGATCTCGCTGGTGCCTCGCTCACTTGAGATGGAAGTTGACCGTGGCAGCTCTTCTGTGTTGATGTGTAGTAGGTGGATCATCTCTCCTTTCTATCCATCATGTGACTACTTGGTTTCCATGATGGTTGTCTTGCGGGGTGATGTGGGTGATGATATGTTGAAGTCTTAACCCACGATGGCTTTTGCTTGACTTCACCCTGCTGTGGTGCCTGTTGTGGTGTCTTATTTTTCAATATGACTTCAACCACTGAGCCCTCCTCTGATGTATCATCACCTGTAACCTTTTCTTCTGCAGCCTCTGTTTGTGTTTGATTGTCGATCATCAAAGGCTCGTTATCTGATATGTCAGTCCCTTGAACATTTTCTGCTTCAGTCTCCATGTGTTCTACCTGTTTTTGGATGGAAATATCCTGTAATGTAATTTTCTTCTTTTTATACCATAGCTTGAGGAATTTCTTCTGCACATTAATATTGATAGTACCCATGGATTCCATCCAAGGATATCCCAAAACAACATCCATATTATCCATTTATGAAGCATAAAAATCACCATGCAACACATATTTATCCATAAAATCTTCAAATCCTTGTACACTTGAACATTCTCATCATCAACTTGTGTATTTTCAATGTGTTTTGTTGGAACTTGCATTTTTTTTGCCAAATTAACATTGATGAAATTATGCTTGCAACTAGGATTTATAGAAACAATGATCTTCTCTTTCTGAATCAATCCATGAACCTGCAATAAGGATATATCAGTAGGAAATAACCCCATATGTTTCTCCTTAGTTTCCTTCTTTTTTGTAGCATAAGACCATTTGTCCATAAAGAGTTTTTCAAATTATTCATCCGACAAGTCTTTCGACTGTTTGATTCCTAGCGATCTCCACCATCTGTCGGCATCCTCTTGCAAATTAAACTGTACCATAGACTTCCAAAATATCCCATATTTAAGCTTTATTGTTTGTAGGAATTCTTCAATAGTAGGACCCTCATCTTTCCCGGTAAAATGTAGAGTCGTCATGAAGAGGGTTTTGAGAAAAAAATTCTATGACTTGGCGAAAATTTGAAGTTGTCACAGTTTCGTCAATATTGCTTAGAATCTCTATTATAACCTGTTTTTGGAAATGTAACAACCATTCTGCATCTGCCCATGTGATAGAAATCCTGATCCAGGCAGTAGAATTCCAGATCTGCGCTACTACTCTCCCGCCGTCACCCAAAATTTCTAAAAAAAGTGCTGATTTTAAATCAGCGATATCTCCCTCATCCGGACTCTGATTCGCCTGATTTTTTTGTTTTGAAATTGGGTGTTTTTTCACAAAGATTCCAGATCTACAATTATATCTTGCAGATCTGGCACCAGGACTTTTAGATCTGCGCCGCAAACTCGCTGCCCCGAAAAATTATCTACAACCCTACTGATTTTTAAATCAGCGATATCTCCTTCATCCGGACTCCGATTTGACCAATTTTTTTTTTTGAAATCGGCTATTTTTTCACAAAGAATATAGATCTGCAATCAGATTTTGTAGATCTTGAACCAAAACTTATAGATCTGATCTGCAAACTCGCCGCCCTTGAAACCCTGCAAAAAATGAAAAAAAAATTCTCCACTTTTGTGCCCAAGAAAGTGCTCTGATACCACTTGTTGTAGATCCAACCCAGAAATATATGAAAATATAAATAAACCCAAGAATAATATGAAATGATTCTTTATTGATCAAACCCTTAAGGTAGGACAACACCATACATTCACTCCTTAAGGAAGGAGAACACTCCACAAGCCATATGCTTGTACATACAATAATCCTTGACACAATTCCTTGACATCTCTCCATGTGGAGTCTCTAGCCTCTATATAGGCCTCATACATGCAATACCATGGATCATTACCATGGTTCCCTCATACCATCTACTAATACCATGTGCCCATTACATTATTACTAACTACTTGTGGTCCCTTACATGATATGGGTTAACCACCTTATTTATTACTATGGCCCATCCCATTATTAC
>APFE031544991.1:45495-67384 GCA_000404065.3 Pinus taeda | reverse complement strand
TGACACACATCATTATTTTCACCATCCATTAGCATCATTCATGAATTGAGTGCCTACCTCGATCAATTTAGCACGCAGGAGGGCGATTTGGTCGATTTAGAGTGATTCTGGACAAAACAGTTCGTGGTCGCGCCCCTGTTCTAAGTGGTCACGCCCCGCCTGAGTGGTCGCGCCCCTTAGGAAAATACACTGCAGAAGTGGCGCTGAGTGGTCGCTCCCCGCCCAACTGGTCGCACACCGAGTTTGAGTGGTCGCGCCCCCTAAAAAAGACTCTAACTTGCTGCAAATCGCCTCTTTGACGTCTCACTTGTCTTTGCAAACTCTCAAATGCATAATGAGGCATGCTTAGAGGAAATTTACTCCTTATAGGCCCAAATTTGAAAAAATTAACTTACCAAACTCACTTTCTAATGTTTTTGCTTTGACATTCACTTTAACACTGTTTTGAGTTCACTTTGTCCTGAATTTGATCTTTTGAGTGCTTTAACTCTGTTCTTTTTGCAGGTTGACTATCTGATGGACTCTGGCGAGGAAACCAGGGTTATTGTCGGCATTTTGAAGAATTTTGAAAATTTTCCTTATTTTTACAAATTTCACATGACCTTGGGTTTAAAAACAGGGTTTTTAAATCCAAGGTATAAATGAGCTATACCTGATGAAAAATATCGATGGAACATATTTACATACCTCCTTCCGGCTTGCTGGGGACTATTAGACCTTTGACTCATGACCTTGTAGTGATTTTGACCAAAACCCTAGACCTAAGACTTGGGATTTCAAGACAAAAAATAAAACAAGTGTAACACAAGCTTATTAAATGAAATGATCTGATCCAGCAAAGCCAAGAAGGGAACAAAGACTAGCTCCTCCATCAGAGTTATGGCATGTCTAATGGGATGCAAAAGTGATACTGATGAGACACCTACCTATGCATATGCAAAGAGCTTTTGATCACTGATGGAGGGCTCAAGACCGACACTAACAGAATCATCAGGTAAATTTGCGGTTGATAAAGGAACTAAGGGAACTTGAATAGGTTATAGATGCAAGGCAGAGGATAGAGAAGCTCGAAATAGTTGAGCTACAACAAAAGGAAGATGTTGAAGTTTCGATATGTGACCCAAAGAGTGGACCATTACTTTTTGAAAGTGATGAAGAGCTAGAGGAGTTGAATCATATGAATGATTCAAAGCAGCCCGAAGACCTGATGACTGAAGCATCAAACAAGGCCGTAAGGTCTTGTGATTTTAAAACTAATGATTTATGTGTGATTGCAAGTTTAGAAGAAGTTGCAGGTGATGAGCAAAGGAATGTTGCAGAGGGAAAGGAAGATTGGGAGGCCGCAACATTCATATTGAAAACTAGAGCAACATGTGAGGCAACATTTATAGTAGCAGCAGCAGAAAAGGAGCAATCAAGGGATGGAAACAATCAACAGACAGAGGACATACTGGACAGAGAAATTGAGTTGATAAGAAGGTTAATGGTAAAAACATCCCAGAGAAAGACAGCCGAAAGAAAGAAAAGGAACGACAACAAGAGACTGACAATGAAGGATTGCAAGAGCAGAGCAGGTGGAGCACTACAACACAAAATATGGAAACCTGGAAGACAACAGCAGTGAAGCAATCAACAAGCACAGAAGGTTTACAAAATAAAATTTGGGATCCAGGAGGAGATATCCAGACTTATGACCAGGTGGTCATGAATTTTCTTACATGGGGAGTCTGATGCAGGAGCATCAAGACCATTTTTTTCATTTGTAAATATGTCATTATAGGGGTGTGATAATTTTTAATATTTTATTAATTAATTTGTTATTTTTAATAAAATAGGAGAAAGTGAGGATTTTGTAAATATTCTTTTAAGGAATATGAGAGAAAATAGAATTAGATAGAAATTCTAGGAAGAAGAAATGCTATGTACGGGACTTAGTTGAGTCCACACCTAAAATCTATTTAAATTAGATTTAGTTGCAAAACTTTAGGGACAGATCTAGATTTTAGGGATGTTGAGAGATTTAGGGGTTTGTTGAGGAAGTGAAGGGATTGAGCATTTAATTAAATGAATTTTTTTAAATTGTATAAATAGGAGGGCTTTTTGAGGGAAAATACATTAGAGATGGTGAGAAAGGTCGATTGAGAACATGCTTGATCAGCAAGGCTGTAAGCCTTCAGCAGTTTGTAAAATGGCCATAGATTGTATATCTGGCCATGAATGCAAAGTTCTGAGTGTAGGCTTGTTTTATGTAAATATATGTTGAATTCAGTTCTGTAGCATGTTAACTTGAATTTGCATAATGGTGCTTATTTTCCAATGCGAAATTACTGTGATAACTTGATGTTTTAAAACGTTGAAACCGTATGAAGTAATTCGGTATTATATAACATTGAATGGCTTGAAATCATGCGTACATTGTGGAACTGTTACTATTCTTTGAAGTAGCATATAACTGTTGCTGTTGTTTATTCGGAGGATCGTATTGGGGACTTGTTTATTGAGAATTTGGTGCAACTGTTGGAAACGCGGACTCAGGGCAGCGCTTGGACCTTGAGCGATATCAATTAGGAAAAATACGCATATTTGTTATTCCATTAAAGAGCCGTGCCTTTCTGGCGTAAGTGGTATGCTCATAGCATGCGTAGGTGTAATAATCATTTGAAGTTTTATTATTGAAGACAACGGCGTTATAGATCAGGAACGGTATATAGATCAGCAACAGTATATATATCTATATATTGGATGCGCCTGTTTAAAGTCTTATTGAAGATTCGTTTTTTGTATGTTTAAATACCAAAGATAAACAATGTATGCCAGTGTTAAATTACAACCCGTGACATTTATTTATATAGTCATATATGCCTGCGGTTGTTTCTTAAATTGCGCATAAATCCATTTGAATGTGTTCTTTTTAAGAGTTTTATGAAGAGCGCTGTTATAAATCATGAGATTATAATGCCGGAAACAAGCTTTTATATGCGTGTTGGGATGATCCTGGTAGTTGCGGCCTAGGAGCGGCCTGGGCTGCGTCAAAAGCCAAGAAAGTGGCCCATTGAAGATTATTTCAAAATGGAAGAATGCACGAGAAATAAATAAATCAAGTTTTACATGACATGTTAAGGACAGTGAAAATGATGATGGTGTACTCTATATTGTGGTATTATTAACTTTGGTGAACCATATGAAGTGATGGGTAGAGTATGAGACATATGTTTGGTGCCGAATGCAAACGCTATTTATGTTCTTACAAGATTGGCCAATACACATGAAAATGTTAGATATCGTCTCTCAAAGGTCAAGTATGAAACATATGAAGAATTTACACAATTATGTGAAGAAATTGCAAGCAACATTGCAAATAACATTGTAAGTATGTTTATTTCTATTTATGTGTTATGCATTATTGTAAGGATCATTAATTTTTTTATAAATTATTGATCATTGACATATTGTATTCTTTTTCATAGGATTTTGTTGAGAGTCTTTCAATCATGTTGGAGCGTATTTATTATCTAGAGCCAAATATCATCATTGTGATCAACAATTTCCACACGGAGACAAAAGAAGAAAGGAGAAGGAAGCAAAGGACAATATTTCGTGACACTGCAATAATACATACATGAGATCAACAAAGAATGACTAAGGTGGGTGAATCTAGTAAAGATAAACATGTTTCTTTTGAAAATGTGAAAGTTTAAACTTAAAAATATGTTACCATTAGTGAGGAGGAGATTAGAACTATTGTGGAAAAGGAGAAAATAAAAAAAACACCAAAAAGAAAATTGACCATGGATATCTCTCTTCTAGCTAATGATGAGAAGATTGTTTATCTAGAAGAAGATATGTTAATTGGTAAGAAGAAGAAATCAAAAGTCAGTCAATCTGTAAAAATATGGGCTATGGTGAATGTCAAAGTCAAAGCTCTAAAGGCAGTAGAAAAATTATAACACCATGTGCTAAGTCAGAGGATGACATTATTAAAAAAAAAACAAAATGCCATTCATGATCACTTGAGGAAGAATAAATTAATTAATAGTGGCCAAACATTTCAGCTTAATGTCAACCAATTCTATAGGCCAAATGAAGGATAATCTCAATAACAAATTGTAAAGGCACATCACTTGCATGTCCATAATTTGAAAACATTATTCAAGTTCAATCCATATGCGCATATGGTGGATTATGTGGTTCTTGTTGATCCAAATTATGTTCCCAACAAACAGGAATTTAAGAGGACACGATGTTTTGAATAAAAATATTATGTAATTGGACAAAACCATTCAACAGAGGCTAAAAAGACAACTGATTGAGGAATACCCAAATAACTCTTTTTTTAAATAGTGAGATGCATCATTTATGTTGCTTTAACAGAAACAAAAGCAAAGTTATTGACATGGGATCATAATGAACATAATGACCATAGAATGTATATAATTTTCATCCAAAGGGTTAGATTTATTCATAACAAATTTGTAAAAAAATGTAGTGGGGATAAGACAAAAGTCAATCTAAGCTTTAGGAAGAAAGGTTTAGTGGAAACATGTTATCAAATTGAGGATAAAATCAATTCAAAAGGTGGCAAAGTAAATTCACATTTATTTAGAGGCATGGATAACATTTTTCAGTTTCCATTTAGAACTAGGGAGATATTCATCCTCCTATGTGGAATCTTTAGCGGGTAAGTTCTTCCTCTTGATGAGATACTTTGAAATTGATTGATTTCGTAGCTGTTGAGTTCTTGTTTCAGTAAATGCTTCAGGTTCTAATATGATTTTTCCTTCCTCGTCAAGTTTTGACAATTTTGTTTGAACTGAGAGCTTGTCACCTATAACCATCTTTAAGCATGAAACATGGAAAATTGGGTGCACTCGAGAAGATGTAGGAAGTTCCAATTTGTATGCCATAGTACCAATCTTTTGCAACACCTTGTACAGACTATAATACTTTGGTGATAATTTATTATCCTTCTTAGCTTGCTTGAGGGGCATTTGTTTGTATGGTTGTAGTCATAGAAATACTCAGTCACCTACATAAAAAATTATTTCACTACGATGTTGATCTCCCTGTTGTTTCATTCTATTCTGCGCCAAAGTTAGGTTATCCTTTAAGAGTTGCAGGACTTTTTGTTGATGCTCGATGTGATCTTCCACTGCTTGAACCTTATAATTTTCTCTTAAATATGATGTGATGGACGGTGGATGATATCCATAAAATGCTTCAAATGGGGTCATTTTTGCTGCAGTATGGAAGGAAGTGTTATACCACCATTCATCCAGAGGCCACCATTTGATCCATTGTGTCTGTTTATCAGATACAAAGAAATGAAGATATCCTTCCAAACATCTGTTCACTATCCCAGTTTTCCTATCAGATTAAGGATGATAAGATGAGCTATGAGCTAACTGAGTACCGAGACAATAAAATAATTGTGTCCAAAAATTTCCAATGAAAATAGGATCTTTGTCACTTACAATAATATTTGGGTTTCCCTGTAGCTTTTGAATTGTTTCCATAAAGGCAGTAGCAAATGTACTGGATTTAAATGGATGAGATAATGCACAAAAGTGTTCATACTTGGTAATTCTATCAATTACCACCATGATGACACTCTTTCCTTCGGACTTGGGTAAAATTGTGATAAAATCCATTGAAACCTCCTCCCAACGTTGACTTGGAATGTATAAAGGTTGTAATAGACCTGGGGTCTTAATTGTCTCAACTTTATTTTTTTGGCAAACTAAACATTCCGCCATGAACTTTTGAATATCATATTTAAGGCCATCCCAAAAAAATTCCTTCTTAACCTTGTAGTAAGTTTTTAAAACACTAATGCCCTCCTAAGGGATAGGTGTGCAATTCTAGAAGAATCTTTTGTTTGAGTTGGGAATTCTTACAAAGGTATAAGCAATCTTGTACCATAATGAATCATTTTTCCAGCTAAATGTATCATATGTACTGGGATATTGCTACAACGTTTTAATGAGTTCCCACACTTCTTCGTCATTCTTCCATTCATCCTTTGCTTCCTTTATTCAATCTAGCTAGATAATAGAAATGGCACAAAGCGATGCTTTCACATCCTCATCCTTTCCTTAGAGTGCATCTGCAACAACATTTTGCTTCCCTTTTTTGTAGATGAGTTCAAAGTCATAACCCAACATATTTGTGACCCATTTTTGCTGTTCTTCTGAAGATAATATTTCTTTTAAAAAGTATTTAAGACTATCATGATCCATTTTTACCTTGAAGTGTCTTCCCATTATGTAAGGTCGCCATTTCTTAAGTGCATGTAGTATTGCCAACATTTCCTTCTCATAAATAGATTTGTGTAAATACTTTCCTTTGATTGGACAAATTTCAAAAGAAATGGGTCTTTCTTCTTACATTAAAACAACACCAATTCTATTTTATGAGGCATCACATTCCACATTAAAGGTTTTTGTGAAGTCTAGCGTAGCTAAGACTAGTGCTTGGCACATTGCCTCTTTAAGATGTTCAAAGGCTTTAATTTATTCTGGAGTATAAGAAAATGAATCTTTCTTCAATAACGTTGTTAGACCTGCTGTTATTCACCCATAATCTTAACAAACTTGCGATAATACCCTGTCAACCAGAGAAATCCTCACAGATGTTTTATGGATGTGGGGATTTTCCAATTCTCAATGGCTTTAATTATGCTAGGGTATACCTTAACACCTTCATGAGATACAATATGACCCAAATATTCCACCTCTTGTACTCCAAAGAAACATTTGGAGGTTTTCGCATATAATTGTTTCTCCTCCAATAGTTTGAGCACTTTATCAATATGTTGAACATGATACTTCCAAGACTTGCTGTAGATTAGTATATCATCAAAAAATACTAACACAAATTTTCTAAGGAAGGGTTTGAAAATAGAATTCATCAAACCTTGAAATGTAGAAGGTGCATTGGTAAGGCCAAAAGGCATGACCAAAATTCATAATGACCCTCATGAGTTCTAAATGCTATTTTGAGAATGTCTCCAGTCTTCATTCTAATTTGATGATATCTTGAACGAAGGTCCAACTTGGTGAAATAAATTTCTCCATGCAATTCATCCAATAATTCGTCAATGACAGGAATGGGAAATTTATCTTTAATAGTGAACTTATTCAACCCTATAATCTAGATACATGTGCCATGATCCATCATTCTTGTGAACCAATACTATTAGAGCAGAGAAAGAACTTTGACTAGGTTGAATTATACCAGCCTTTAACATTTTTGCAATCATAGGTTCAATTTCACTCTTTTGAGCATAGGGATATCTGTAAGAACTGATGTTTGGAGGAACACTTTCTGGAATCAAATGGATATCATGATCATGATCACGAATAGGTGGGAGGCCTTTGGGAGTCTCAAATACCTTGGAATGATTGTTTAAGACTTTTTGGAGATCTTGAGAGATAAATGATTTCGATGTGGGAACCTCTAGCAAACATAATTGTGAAATTACGCCACGTTGTTCTTTCTTTAGAAGATTTTTCATGCCGTTAGAGCTGATTATCTTTCCTATTTTCCTTGAAATACCCCTTAATTCAACTTCCTTTCCTTCTGATTTTTTTTTCAAGAAAAGTTCTTGAAAATTAAAAGCTATCATACCCAAAGATTGTAGCCATTGGACTCCTAGTACAACATCAACACCACCCATTGGAATGGAAAGAATCGGACTTTTCAACACATATTCTCCCACTGATAGCTTGATATTATGGCAATTTCCAAAGAAATTTATGGTTTCTCCATTTGCAACCATCACTTGACACTCTGGTGTTAGATATAGGAAGCAATTCAATTCCTTTGCTATCTTAAAATGAATAAAATTATGGGTACTTCCCAAATCAATCAACACTATTACCTTTTCTTCTTGATATGTCCTTCTATCTTAATAGTTTGAGGAGTGGTAATTCTGACCAATGCATTACAAGATATGGTTAGATTCATTTCTTTTTTCTCTAGGGTTTGTTTCTAGTGTGTATCCTCTTCTTTTGATGTTTCTTGTTCCTTTTCTTCTTCCTCTTCACAATCTATGTAAAATAATTTCTTCTCAGCACACTTAAGGCCTTTAGTGTATTTTCTATCACAACTGTAATAAATCCCTTTTTCTCTTTTTTCTTCCAATTGTTGTGGTGTCAACCTTGTAGGTTGTGGAAGGCTAGGGTAACAACACTTCCATCTTTATAGTTGTGATTGGTAGGCTTCCTTGTTGCCATAATTTTGCTTTCAATTTTTCTTGCCAACCTGGATGCCTTCTCCAATGAATTAGGTTCCCAAAGGCGAACCTCATGTTGGATGTTATCCTTTAAATTCCCTATGAACACATCAATTCTATGCTCCTTTGGAATATATTTTACCCTATATTCAATTTTTGGAAGTCCTCAATGTGCTCCACCATTAAAACCTTTTGTTTGAGATTTGTCAATTGGCTAAAAAAGGTGTTGGTTTTTATATGCTCATAATGTGTTATCATTTCTTCAGTAAAAATTTCCCAAGTGATAATTTGTTTACGAGAGAAAAGCGATCGAATCCATACAAACTGATTTGGTTCCAAATATAAAGTTGCAATGCATACCTTTTGTGTGTTTTGCACATTATGGAGATCGAAATATTGATCCATCTATAGTATCCATTTTACGAGATCCTTGCCATCAAAATTCCTCATATCGATCTTTGGAAAATGGTGGGTCTTCAATACAACGTTAGAGTCTATGAAATCATGACTAACATTTCTTTTTTCTCATCATGAGTTTCCTCTACTACCTTTTCGCCATTAGGAAGCATTTCTTGTAGCAACTTTTCCAAATCTCATTTCAAACCTTCCATGTATTTCTTCAAATATTCAATGTTTACTTCTAAACCATCCACCTTAGCGCCCACACCATCCATCTTAGCTTCCACGCCTTTATTTAAACCATCCATCTTAGCTTCTGTTACTTTTTGTGAGAGTGAAATTTGTTGCACTTGGTCTCGTAATTTTGATATATCATGTTGCATTTAGTCCTCTTCTTCATGAGTCATGCTAGAAATTTTAGGTTTCTTACTAGGTGTTTCCATTTTCTTTCTTTGGGGAATCAATTAATGATAAATATTCTTCACTTCTCCATTTGAATCACTTCAAACAAAATTTTTACGCCAGACTTATGTAGATTTTTAAAAAAGACTACACACATTTTTTCTCTTTATAGGAGCTCGGTATTGAATATGTTCTATATCTGTCATTTAGGATCTCTAAGGTCTAAAATTTCATCCTGTGATAGCCCTCTGCGTCCTATTTCCCAAATCTGATCCAGATTGGATTCTCCAAGAAAGCGTAATTTCAAATCTCTCATAATAACCTGATTATAGACTGGTTCAGTAGAGCGCACTTGTACGAAGTGCCACATGTTAATGTTTCGACATTCGAACCTAAAAACGATACAAAAAAAAATATATTATGTCCTATTTCTGTAACTATTTACAAAATTTCAATTTGATGATCAGAGAAAAGGTTATAACAATTTTACCAAGGTGACATGTTTGAGATCGAATTCAGGAGCCTACAAAAACCATAATTTCCTCAGTTCATATCTCCAAAAATATAGTGGGACAAGATCGGAAATTTGGTCTTGAGGTTCATCACTATTTGGGCTCAAATGGGTTTTAATTTTAGATTTTGAATCTTCGTAGAAAAATCGTTATAGTGAAAATTACACGATGACCTGTTTGAAGCAACAAAACCCTAGAATCCAAAGCTCTGATACCAATTGTTATGCAACCAACTCACAAAATAGAAGAATGAGATAGATCAACGATTTTAAAAGTAGCATTTTTGAGGGGGAATGCTCCTTTACATTACACAAATAAACAATTCTTGGATGATACAAATGACAATATCTCATTTCTATATATAGGCGTCTAAGGGGTCACAATGTAATCAAAGCCAACATAACAATAATAATGTAAATGCACAACAATAACAATAGTGGGCTTATATGGGGCACAATAATAACGATATGGGGGAAATATGGGCACAATAATAACAATAAGGGGCTACAATGACAATAATAATAAGAGAATACACTAGTATTATAGGGATATAACATTGGAATTGAGTGATGAGATTTTCAACCTGTGGGAGAATATTTCCATAAAAACCTAGAAGGTTAAAAAGTGTAAACCCATAATATGTACCAACAATAAGACACGTTTTGAAATGAAGCAACTTTAGATGATATGACTATCACACCATGGAGAACAATGCAAAAAGTGAAGGATGACAAACTAGTCAAATCAATACTATGTCATGTGAAGTTAGATGAATTATCAATGGACGAAACGTGCTTAGAAATTCAAAAAGTAAGTTTGTTGAATTATTTTTACTTTTTTCTTATATTATAATTTTCTTTTAAATATAATATATTTTTGTTGGTAGTATTTGTTATACATATCACTATATTAACAATTTTTACATTATTTATTCAGTCATAAGATTTATATCAAAATACAAGAACATATGGTTAAAATGTTGAATGAAGAGAGTTGGGAGGATGATGTACACAACTACCCAGAATCAAGTTCTACAACAACACTCAA
Source organism: Pinus taeda (assembly GCA_000404065.3). Taxonomy (NCBI): domain Eukaryota; kingdom Viridiplantae; phylum Streptophyta; class Pinopsida; order Pinales; family Pinaceae; genus Pinus; species Pinus taeda. The sequence continues at coordinate 56,791 of APFE031544991.1, read as the reverse complement.
AGATTTTTATCCTGCATTCAATAAGGTATGTTGATTTATACATTCATTTTATTTATATGTAAACTATTTTTATTTTATTACTTATACATATATATTTTTTATTTCATTAAAGATCATGTTGAAGAAGGATGCAAATGGAGTACCAAATAATTTCAAATGTTTTTTGAAAAAATTAAGTTGGAAAGGCCGAGGTAGAAACGTCTTAGGAATGTTTAAGTTGATCCTACTCTTACTTATTTCATTTGGAATGGACTCAACACTATCCAATATCAAATAATACAAGGTGATTGTGAAGACATTGCAAAACTCATACCTAAAATGGAATATTCCCTAGTTATTGCAGACACTCCTCATGGTTTTAATTTTCTAGACATTGGATATGATAATGAACCTTATACTTATCAAGACTTTAATAAAGTGGTTATGGGCTTTCAAGAAGTCACAACATCACCACTTTGGAGATTTGTGACATTTAATGCAGACACTATTTGCAATGTTATTAACAAGTTTCAAGGGAAAAACAAACTCAAGAATGCAACTTACATGGTAAGACATTGAAATTGTATGTTTGATTAATGTTAATTTTTTATTTATTTGTATACAAATTAATTGAAATTTTACTATGTCATGTTACAGGAAAAAAATAAATCTTGTTTCTTCCGAAGGTCAACCAATTATAAATGATTGTGAGCTCATCCATGATGAATGTTGGAAAAAAGATAATAGATATAAGTCTATTCTTCTGAATTGAGTAAATGGAAAGAGTCATAGCCAAGTATTGGTTCATGATGCTATCATAAGAATAATAACATATGAGGATAAAGATGCAAAATGAGAGATAGTTAACATTTATCAAAAACCGCAAACATTGATTAACTATGTTATAGATTTATGTTCAAATGAAGGAGTTTGGGTTTTGGAATTATTCTCAGGTTCATGTAAGTTTAATTATATAAAATTAACTTTTGTCCACCAGGGGTAGCTCAAGTGGCGATGGCCGTGGAAATGAAGTCTCACCGAACCGAAGATCTTGGGTTCGAATCTTGTGCTACCCTCCCCCCGTAGCGATGTGAATAATGGACATGTAAACATGAAAATAGGAGAGTCCTGCTAAGCTTACCAATTTTTTATTATTATATAAAATTGAATTTTAATATTTTTCTTTTATAGTTTTTATGTGTTTATACTAATTTACTTAATTATTTCTTTTGTGTTTAATGATTAGGTACAAAATTAGCATGTTGCCTACAAAAACGAAGAAATTGCATTTCCATTGAAAAAGACTCACTATAATGCAATTTTATTCAACAAATAATTGATGCTCTTCAATTTATTTAAGATGTAATGCAAGAATTTGGTTTGAGAAAATGGGATTTTAATGAATCATGTGTGGCAGAAAAGGCAAAGGAACCTCAACCAACGTTATATGGAATGATTGGAAAAAGACACTTTGGAAGATTTGTAGACATAAAAGATCCATTAGAAGAGGAAAATAACGGAACCGAAGCAGAAAATATTGTGGAAGAAGACACTAATTAAGATCTAGAAGATGTTGAATATGGATTATATGATAGCACTGATTAATTTTAACTTATGTTTGTAAATAAAGCTCAATTTTGAGAGCTATTATTTAGTTTTACTTGTAATGTTTTGACTTTGAGATTTTATGAAAAGAATGAGTATTTTCACTTTAATAATTATTTTTTGTAAAAAAAACTATGATTAGTATTAATTTTTGACATAAAATTTTTAAGAAATGCTATTTTTTAGAGCTTTTTTGTTAATATTTTCCCATAAAAATCGTTTATTTGAGATGTCATTTTTAACAAAAAGTCTCAAAATGTGTATTTTTTTCATTGTATTTATATTGAAAATGTGCATTTTTTGTTAAATGTTTCATTTTTTTTTTTTAGCAACAATTATTTGATGTGCATTGAAATATTAATTAACAATGATGATGATGTTGATGGTGGTTAACGTCCATTGAGAACAAATTGGCCTATTGGACCTATAATTTTCTTAGTTCTTAATTGTCTGGCTTCTCGTCTTTCTTGGCGAGATTGGTGCTGTATCTTTCTTTTTTTTCTCTACAGTCTTCCAACTTCCTTTATCTTGCACCTCCTTTATCTCCTTTGGTTCTTGGGACATTGGTGTCTTAGCTTCGTGATCTGCTGTGTTCGTCCTTTTGAAGATAGTCGGAGAAAAATTTTGGTTTGAGAGATCTGCTTTGCTGTTAAATGAAGATTTATTTTGTGCGGCATTCGAATCCTCATAACTGTTAATCTTTGAGGGGTTGTCGAGTTCACTTTTTTGTTGTTGGGCAGGGCCTTCCCCCTACTTGTCTTGAGATTTGTTTCTTTCTTGCCCGATTTCTTGTGATTCACCATTTTCTGGAGAGTATTCTTCCTTGGTGACAGTGTAATGTTCTTTTTGTGCTCCTTCCCAGCATGTAGATCTGTGGTGATTCTTTCTAGCAGATTTTTTTCTGGGAGGCTTTTGGCAATTTTTGGCTAGATGGCCTATCTCAAAGCAGGATTGAAATCTGAAGAGGACACTTTCATAATCAAGTTTCTGGTTCCACACATAGTCTTTACTTGTTAGGTTTATTTCATTTTGGAATCCGGTGCTGAAGCCCATTTCCACACAGATGCGTGCATAGGTGGTTCTGGCATATTCCTCTATTTTTGGGCACCTGCAATAAAATTTCCCAATTGCATTTCCAATGGCTTTTAGCGAGGAGAAATTCTAGAGATGCAAGGGTAGGTTTGGAAATCTCACCCAAACTGGTGCTGAGGTTATGACTGTTGTTGAGGGATCGAATGATGGGTTCCATGGCTTCATGAATAGGCCTGAGTTTTCCAAAAACCAAGGGCTAGAATCTAGAATACATTGTCTGCTTTCAGGGTTTTCAAAATCTACTATAAAGAAACCCCTAGCATAGGGGTAGATATTAATTTCATCAGAAATGACAGGCTTCCATACCTCTGAGATCCAACTGTGAAGAGCTATCAGTTGCGGCCAAAAACCATTGAACCAGAAAATTAGGGCACTTTCAGATAACTTCAAAGCCTCATCGAGTGAGGCCTAGACCACTTGGACAGTGGGAGCTGGGGCTTCACTGATGATATGGGCAGGAGCTTGCCCCCCAGAGGCGGACATAATTGATCCAACAACTATCTTCACGAAGCTAGGAACCATCTGAGAATGCATTGAAGAGGATTTGCCGTTAGCGAAAACAAACCATATAGTTGCGAAAAGATCTATGAAATTAGAACAAATCTCCTTCGCTAACGAAGTACGGAAGCCCAAAGAACGATCCTGCTGAAATTCGTCCCAGACTGGGAATGCGACCCCCTAAATAAAAACCCCTTCAACTCCTATCTCTCGCTAAGGCAGAGGTTGTAAATAAAATCAAAGTTCACCTCCACGGAGGATTCCAACGTACTCACTGAGAATGTACACCGTGAAAAGATGTAGAAGAGGATCTGTCGCATGAAAAGATGAAAAGATAACCATCATTTTTTTTATTTGAAAATGTAGAGAGTAAATGTGGTCAACATAGATTGAAGAATCGCAGAATAGAAAAATCGAAGAATCGTAGATCAAAGAATCTTAACTTTAAAATATTGACCATATATATATATATTTTAACGATGCGAAAAAATGAAGATTTCATTACAAAAAAAAATTAAAAGAAAAATTAAAAAAACACAAGTACACAAATACACTTAAAAATAAATATCTCAGGGAAGAATAAGACATTAGAGAATGTAAAAATGTCAAAAATAAACCCTCTAAAAAAAAGGGGTTGATGCTGCATCAACACTTTTCAAAATCAACATGAAAATCACTCACAGTGAAAAAGAAATGTTCATAAGAAAATCTAAAGTGCCAAAAATATGCTCCAAAAAAAGGGCGTATTCTGAATAACCACTTTTCAAACTCAAGTGATTTTTTTGCTACCTCAAAAAAACGGGTAATTGGTAATTTTCTTTTTCTGATTGGTAACTATGTTACACAACAATAATTCGTATAATGAAACTATATTTTCTCATCATTCATTGGAAAATCATGAGTTTATTGGTTGATTTATTTGCATTAGATTTGTATCACAGTTTGTACACCATTTTGCAGCTATATTAGGGTGATCTCTCTTACTTTGGTAATTGTTTGTGATGTTATTTTACTTAATTTGGTGTACTTGTAATTAGTTTTTGCTTTTACTTGATTACTATTGTGTTCTTATCATCAAACAACTACGAAACTATGAAGATTAATGATACAAGAAGACACAAAATGTAGGCTTCTAGTATAACAACCCTTGTGAAAATTCCATGTAATAAAGTTAAAAATAATAACCACAGATGAATGGGACACTTATTCCAAGCTGAATGTTGGGCAAGACATCACAGGGTGTTCATGTGGTTGTTTATGGCTAAGGAAATTGGCAAAGGTAATGGCTAAGACATTAAAAGGCATTTTGGCACATTTATTTATGAAAATAATGGAAATTAGGAGAAAAAGGAGGTGAAAGGTCGCAGGTTGCATGTGAGGAGGAAAATGAAGGAAAATAATGGAAAATGAAGAAAATAGAGGCCTCATTCATAAAAAGGCTTCTGAGGATTAGTTAGTAACCTTTTGTTAGTTCAATATTGGAGCTCTCTTTCATTATTCTCTCTCTCATACTCTTGGACACTTAGAGTTTTCTTGGAGAACTCTTGGACGGTGTGGCATACTTGGATTCTTGGAGCAAGAAGGCAAAGGAAAGAGTAGGAAAGAGCAAGAATGCATCATCATTAGAAACTACATCAAATTTTCTTGCATGTACTGAGTTGCATGTATGGTTTCTTCACTAGTTTTGGCATGCATGGCATATGCATGTGGTTTGTTGGCTATGATATGTCATTAGGCATGGAGGATGGCCGAGATTGGAAATGGATTGCCTAGCCTTGCCATTTCCTAGATAACCATGGTGATTGCGGGTTTATTTCCTTGTTGTGTGTTTGGTTGGTTCTCATGTTTCCTTAGCTTGGGTTGAGTTATTATTCCCGTAGCCTTGGTTGGAAAAATGATTTGGAGCCCTAGAGCAACTTGGGTTGAGTTACTATTCCAGTAGTATTGGTTGGACAAACACTCTAGAGCCTGGTAAAAGCTATGGCTTGAGTTACTGGTCCTATAGCAAGGTTGGAAAAACGCTCTAGAGCCTTGGATGGCTGGGATAGATATCGATCTGATGATGGTTTTGGTGATGTCTGACTGTGACGTGGAATCATTATTGGATGGGTTGAGCTGTATGACCTTTAGAATCCCTGGATGAGTTTTGATCGATGTGTTCTATGAGATCCCATATTCATGCTTGGAATATGGCACAGAGGTGAATGGATGAAGAGAGATTTGTCTCAAGCATTCTACAGTCGGGTGGAACGTGGTAGTCCCATCTCTAGTTTGTTCTTGCATTAATTAATGAGAAATCCATTCCCTTTATTTTCATGTGTAAAGGTACTGATGTATTTATGGATTTGATGGATGATATGTTTATTGTATTTATGTTCCTGTTATGTTGGTTATATGCACATTTTATGACAGCAACTATGTATGGATCTCAGCATATTTTTACTTCTATGTGAATGGATAATGTGTCTATGACCTAATAGATGATACAATAGAAAATAACATGAGGGAACAATGGTTCATAGCGATTCTTAGATAAGTATGAGATCCCTACACTTAAATCTGTTATTTACACTTGTAGATTACATGTCAATGATATGTTTGACGAAATTATTATCATGGCTAGTAGGGATCCAATCAGGATCTTGAACAAGTATTTGCTTTAGTACTTTCATTTCCATGTTACTTTATTGATTTGAAGAGATGGATCAGTTCTGGGAAGTGCCTGGGCTCTGGGCCTAAAAAAGTGGCTCAAATCCCAGAGTCGCTAGCACAACATTGACAATCTTGGTCCACAGTCACTAGCATGCAGGTCTGTGAGAGCGACTTTAGGTTGTTGTTCACTCGCTTTCCCATAACATGAGAGTGAATATGGCCCAAGAGAACTAAAACAATATTGGGACCCAAGGATAGGTTGTCTAAGTGGATGAATTATCCTCTGAGGGTTCTGTTGATGATGTTGGATGTCTGTATGGTTTGTTTCTGTTGGTTCTACTTCCTTAAGGTGACTTAGGAGGTCTAATCATATCATAGTGGCCTCTCGTCACATGTTTACCCCCGCTGGTCAGTTTCTTGGGTAGATGTGGGAAGAGGGTGTTACAAAGTGGTATCATAGCATGGTTCACCCCTCAAACTAGATGGGCTATGTGTTGGTCATGCATGCATGTCAATTTCATGTGTGTCTCTTACACTTATATACTTATTGCAATTTTTTAATGTCAGATTAGGGTTGTAGTATGGTTATCATGGAGAATTTGTTATTGATTTCATGAAATGTATTTGAAATGAGTAGGTGACTGACTGTGTATGGATTATATGTCACTCACATGTTGATTTCATGGTACCTACTTACATCCTTGTATGTTAGGTTACATTTTTTGAATATTTTTATTACAAGCATCATTCTTGTAGGTTGATTAAAAGAACTGATTGATTATGTTCGACTACATGCGATTATGCATATTTGTTGTTGGTTTGGCATTGCTTATGCATACTGCTAGTTGCATGTGGCAATGTGTACAATGGGGTAATGGTTGTTGTCATGCATGAGTTCACAACATGCATTGTTGATATGGCCTTGCATTGATAACCGAATCCTAGTTAGACTGATGTTTACGTGTTGATACATTTATTGGTGTATGCCTATATGATGTTATGATTATGTTATACATGTATCACATTGTTTTGGTGATCTTGTAGAAACGTATCCTCCCCAACTATACTAAGGTACGTTGGTTTGTTGTGATTTGATTTATCTGACATATTATGCCTTGCAGGAAGAAATATGAAATGGATAGAAAGATGCTTGAGTATAAAGACTCTCCCTACGAATCTGAAGAGAAATATGGTGTTGGGAACCCCTTTGACTTGGAAGTTACATTGAGAAGTTTAAAGGAGGAGATAAGGAGTTGTAAGGCAGATGAAAAAATTATATAATCACAAGAAAAGTTAGCAAAGGTGAATGTAGTAATACTTCAAAGCTTTTCGGATTTGCAATGACAAGGACCACTACGGATCAGTCATGAGCAAGCAGATAAAAATAATTGGGCATATGGTAGTCGATTGCATGGTGGTCGTCGATTAGATAGAGATGATATGGTTAGAGATGGAAGATTGTTGGACACTCCGGAGAGGAGAAGGGATAGACACATGTATGATTCTAGTTTTGATTTAGATAGGCACTATGATCGTCATCGATATCATCCTTACAAAAGGAATGATAGAGGATACTCGTTGGATTAGTTTAAGAAGGCAAAGCCACCTAATTTTGATGGATAGATAAAGAGATTACATGATGTAGAGGAATGGATACTTGGTATGAAGAAATTATTCAGGTTGCATGACTACTCGGAGAACATGAAATCTAGAGTGGCTACTTTTAGTCTTAAAGGTAAATACATCTGGTGGGAAGACATGAAGAATGTCAAGGACATAAATGAGGAAGATATGACTTGGAGTGAATTTGAGCGACTATTCAAGAAGAAGTATTTGTCAGAGAGATACTTCGATGACAGGGAAAAAGAATTCTATGAACTAAAGATGGGATCCATGACATATGATGAGTACACCGGTAAGTTCTTGGAACTGTTGAGGTATGTACCTTACCTCAAGGAGGAGAAGGCTAATATTTAGAGATTTTTTAGTGGGTTACCAGTTGCATTCAAAGATACGATTGAGTTCAACAAGGCTAGATCATTGGAGGAGGCTATCCAAAAATTGAAGCATTGCTACGGACAACTGAAGTGTCGAAATGAGACGAAGCCAGATTGGAAAGGTAAAAAAAATAACAAAGTAAAATAGATAAGGAACGAGTAAGACCACAAGATTTGAGTAACAAGGAGAATGTTGCACCACTTAAGAGGGTCAACGCATGAGATAGAGGATGGGGACACACATTTGAGGAGCAGAATAAGGATCTTGTGCAATGTTGGATTTGTGGAGGAGATCATCGTTGGAGGGTTTGTCCACAATACAAGAGTGGTAGGCCTAAGATATATAGTGTACAGGAGGCACAAACTGTTGGAGACATTGGTTAGAGTATTCCACGTATCTATGCAACCTTGGATAGCAAACAAGAAGAGCACCAGGCATCAATCATTGAGATGGATGGTAAGCTTTGTGATCAAGTTATTTCTATTTTGATTGACCCTAGATCTAATTATAGCTATGTTATTCCTAACTTGGTGGATAAGTGTGGTTTGAGTAAGGAATTGCATGCAAAATTTTGGTTAGTGCAGTTGGCTACAGGTACAAAGAAGCAAGTGCATCATTGTGCAAGTGCTTGTAGATTTGAATTAAATGGTATGCCTACAACAACACATCTAAATGTATTATTGTTGGGTTCATATAGTATATTGTTGGGCATGGATTGGCTGTATCTTCATAGAACCAAGGTAGACTTCTATGACAAGGCCATTGAATGTGTTAATGGCAATGGAGAACTAAGAGTCTTGCAGGGTAAGAAGAAAGCCACATCAGTTAGGATGGTGACAACTATGCAAGAAAAGTGTAGCCAGAAGAAAGGGTGCATGATATTTGTAGTACATATTTCTAGTGATAAGGGTAAGGAGGTTGAGGATGCAGATGTGTTGAACAAACACCCAGTTTTACAATAGTTCAGGGATGTATTTCCTGAGGACATCACAAAGTTTCCACCACACAGGGAGGTAGATTTTTCTATTGAGTTAGTGCCAAGGGAAACTCAAGCATCAAAATCACCTTACAAGATGAACACACCTGAGTTGGTTGATTTAAAGTTGCAATTGAAGGAAATGTTGGAGAAGGGGTACATTAGGTCAAGTTTATCACCTTGGGGTGCACCGGTATTTTTTGTGAGGAAGAAGGATGGTACCCTTAGATTAAGCATTGATTACAAGTAGTTGAACAAAGTGACTATCAAGAATAGATACTCTTTGCTGAGGATTGATGACTTGTTTGATCAGTTGAAGGGAGTAACAATGTTCTCAAATATTGACTTGAGATCTGCATATCATCATGTACACATCAAGGAGGAGGACATATACAAGATTATGTTCAAGACTAGGTATGCGAATTATGAGTTTGTTGTTGTTCCATTTGGCTTAACTAATTCTCCATCTACATTCATGTGCTTGATGAATAATGTATTGTGTCCATATTTTGATAAATTTGTTATTGTGTTCATTGATGATATACTTGTATATTCTAAAAACAAAAAAGAGCATGTCGAGCGTCTAGCAACAATGTTGAAATTCTTGAGAGAGCATCTGTTGTATGTTGAGCTTAGTAAATGCAGTTTCTTTCAGACAAAGGTGCATGTCGTCTCCAAGGAAGGCTTTGTAGTAGATCTAGAAAATATAAGAACCATCATGGAGTGGGTAGCAAGAATGTGGATGAGGTGAGATCCTTCATGGGTTTGGTCACCAGGAACTTCCCGTAGATTTCTTATCCTATCACATGTTTGCAAGGAAAAGGTAAGAAGTTTGAATGGATAGAGGAACGTGAGGTTAGTTTTGAGTAACTCAAGTAGTTGTTAACCCACACACACCATTGTTGAAGATTGCAGACCCGGACAAAGAGTTTTTTGTGTGCACATATGCGTGCAAGAGAGGACTTGGTGGAGTCCATATGCTGGATGGACATGTAGTGTACTATGAGTCGTGAAAACTAAATGAGCACGAGCAAAACTATCACACATGATCTTGAGTTGGAGGAAATTATACATGCATTAAAGATGTGGAGACACTGTCTTTTGGGTAGGAGGTTCACATTGATGAGTGATCACAGTGGGTTATGGTATCTATTTGACCGACCAAATGTAAATGGTAGGTAGGCTCCGTGGTTGGCCATGATCAGTGAATTCGACTTTGAAGTCAAGGAGAACATAGTGGAATATGCTCTTAGCAGGTGGGTACAGGTGAATTAGTTAACATCTATGAGCTACTATGGGACATATTTACAAGACAAGATCTTGTGAGCAGGACATCGGGATGTCAGATATGGAGATTGTGCACAGGTTGCGGCAGAGTATAGGAACATGTACAGGTATAGGTAGTGGTATAGGTACAGGTGAAGGTATAGGTATAGGTACAGGTGATGGTATAGGTACATGTATAGGTATAAGTACAAGTGATGGTACAATTACAAGTAGTACAATTATAGGTGCAGGTGCACAGGAATTGGATTATTGTCTTACGACAGATAGATTGGTTAGGTTTCGAGACGAGATATATGTTCCAGACGATAATGACCTCAAGAAGGTGATCTTGATGGATTTTCATGAGAAACCATATTTTGGTCACCCAAGTTACCAGAAGACACTGACCGAAGTGAAGAGATATTACTATTGGCCAAACTTGAAGAAGGATCTAGTAGAGTTTGTGGCTAGATGTTTCGATTGTCAGTGAGTGAAGGTAGAGTGCAAACATCCAGGGGGACTGCTACAACCGATCGTGATTTCGGAATGGAAATGAGAGGTCATTTCCATGGACTTCATAACAGGGATGCCAAATGCAGTGAAGTAGCATGATTCCATCATGACCATTGTGGACATGTTAACAAAGGTAGAACACTTAATTCCCATAAAGTCTACATTCTCAGCTAGTGATATGGCACATGCATTCATCAAAGATGTGGTTAGACTACATGGTGTCTTGAAGAAGATTGTGTCAGACAGGGATGTGAAGTTTACTTCCACGTTTTGGAAGAAGTTATTTGCATGTCTAGGAATAGAGTTGGCCTTTGTTGGGTATACAAACAAAGTCCCACATTGACTAGAAGTGGGGAGGATCATGGATATATAAGGATGGACAATTATCTCCATTGGTATGAGGCCTTTTGGGGGTAAGTCCAAAAGCAAATCCATGAGGGCTTAGGCCCAAAGTGGAAAATATCATACCATTGTGGAGATATGTGGTGTCCAGAGTCCTTACAGGTGGTATCAGAGCCATGCCCCGAAGTTAGCCAAGTGGATGAATCCTCAGAATGCCGAACGAAGGTGGTGGGCCCCGGTAATATCACGATGGGATCAATGGATGAGTTCGGTTAGACAGGCAGTGTGCTCCAGATTCTTCAGGGATGTGTCCTGGTCCCAACACGGTGAAGAGGAGTTGACCTGGGATAGAGCAAGCTCTCGAGGCAGGTGGTG
>APFE031544991.1:7876-21865 GCA_000404065.3 Pinus taeda | reverse complement strand
GAGTAAGAAACAATTTGTAGTGGCACTATCAACTACAGAGGTAGAATACATGGCAGCCACTCATGCAAGCAAGGAAGCCATTTGGTTGCAGAGATTGTGTTCAAGTATGGGGTTAGTACAGGGAGCTATAAGGATAGACTATGAGAGCCAAAGTGCAATTTTCTTAGCAAAGAACCCTGCTTATCATTCAAAGACAAAGCACATTGATGTTCAGTATCACTTTGTGAGGGATATGATAGAAGACAAAAAGGTGTTGCTGGTAAAGGTGGACACTTTGAAGAATACTGCAGATTCATTAACAAAATCTATGAGCTCTGAGAAGTTCTCTTGGTGTAGAGATACAATGGGCATTTCAGGGCTGGAAAAATGACTAAGCTTTCCTATGGAAAGAAAACAACAAGTGGGAGATTGTTGGGTTGTGTTATATTCTTTACACGACTAACCTACGTAGTGATCCGAGGGGCTAGAGGGGGGGTGGGTAGCCCCCCTCTACGGGGTCCGGGGCAGCGGCCCGGGATTTTTTTTTTTTTGGACCCTATATTAGGTTGGGAAAACCTACCTATGGTTTTGGGTCCATGGTTTTGGACGCGATGGTTTTTGGTCCATGGTATTGGATGCTTCGGCATGTATAAATATGTATTGTAACATTAAAAGGAATAGAATGAAAAATCAAGCTGGTAGTCCCGGTTTTGGGATCCAGGGGAAAATCTTTGTGCATATGTGTTTTATGTGTTATGCTCTCGCATTGTTTATTTTATTTGTTTTAGAATTTGTATGCAGGTAATTTATGTACAGTGTGAAAACCTACAACCTTCAGCACAACTTATCACCTACAAACAGACAGACAAACGAAGATGGACAACAAGATATCAGAGGACATGTTGAGAATGTATGTGATGCATCAACAATGAAAATGGTAATAATATCTCCCTTTGGTTGAGTTTTCAGACAAAAAAAGTTATCAGGAGTCACTGAGGATGAGTCATTTTGAGGCATTGTATGGGTGGAGTTGTAACACTCCCATTAATTGGAGTGATTCGGTTAGCAGAGTATTGATTGGACCAAATATGTTGGCAGACATGGAACATGAGATGTAGGTGATCAGGAAGAATCTAAAGGAAACACAAGATAGGTAGAAGAGTTATGCAGACCAGAAAAAGTTGTTCAACGAGTTCCAGGTTGGGGAACATGTGTACTTGTGCATCAAATCGAAGAAGAGTTCCTTGCAGATTGGATCATGTGCCAAGATGGCACCATGGTTTTGTGGACCCTTCAGTATCATTGAGAGGATTGGGCTAGTAGCTTATCGACTTGCACTGCCTTCGACAGTGAAAGTCCATGATGTTTTCCATGTATCATTACTTAAGTATGTTAAAGATGTTGATCATGTGATTGACTGGTTTGTATTGCAGGTGGAACTGGATGGATAATTCCAACCAGAGCCTCATTATATATTGCAGAAAAAGGTGCTCATGCTCCAGAACCGAGCAATATAGCAAGTTAAAGTGAAATGGAAGCACTTTGGGCCCGATGAAGCTACACAGGAGATGGAAGATTAGATGCGGCCATGTATCTTTCCTTGTTTTCTGGTTGAGGCAAAGCAACTTGACATGGTGGTTTTGTATTTGCTTTATGGTGGTTTGGTATATGCTTTAAGATGGTATCTTCTTTATGGTGGTTTAGTATTTGCTTATGATGGCTTTGTATATGCTTCATGGTGGTTTAATATTTGTTTTATGTTGGTTTAATATATGTTTTATGGTGATCGATATATGTTTTATGATGGTTGATATATGCTATATGATGTTTTGATATATATGCTTAGATATGATGTTAGTATATGTTTGATATATGATTTGGCATATGTTTGGTATATATATTTTTATGATGTTGTTATATGTACAACCATGTATGTATGTACATAACGTAACGAGCTGTGTTATAAAGCTCCACTATGCGGTATGGGTGTTATGTTAATATGCTATCATGTGGTTATGTTATCATGATATTATTATGTCATATGAGTTGGCACTCAATAGATATTTGTAAATACTGTAATTAGCTGTGTTATAAAGCTCCATTATGCGGTATGTTGTCATGTTGTCATGATGTTATGTCTTGAGTAGATCTTTCATTATAAATACTACATCGGGCTACGTTATAAAGCTCCATAAGCATTGTGTATTCTTTCAACAGGTTGCTGAGGTATATGTGTGATTGAACACCGAGGATAGTATCCCCTAAGAGGGAGGGTTCTGTAACAACCTTGGTGAAAATTCCATGGAATAAAGTTAAAACAATAACCACAAATGAATGGGGCACTTATTCCAAGCAGAATGTTGGGCAAGACATCCTAGGGGGTGTTCATTTGGTTGTCTATGGCTAATAAAATTGGCAAAGGCAATGGATAAGGCATTAAAAGGCATTTTGGCACATTTATTTATGAAAATAATGGAAATTAGGAGAAAAAAGGAGGTGAATAGTCACATGTATCATGTGAGGAGGAAAATGAAGGAAAATAATGGAAAATGAAGAAAATAGAGGCCTCATTCATAAAAAGGCTTATGAGGATCAGTTGGTAACCTTTTGTCAGTTCAGTGTTGGAGCTATCTCTCATTATTCTCTCTCTCATACTCTTGGACACTTAGAGTTTTCCTGGAGCACTCTTGGAGGGTGTGGCATACTTGGATTCTTTGAGAAAGAAGGCAAAGGAAAGAGCAAGAAAGTGCAAGAAGGCATCAAAATAAACAAATACATCAGATTTTCTTTCAGGTACCGAGTTGCATGTATGGTTTCTTCACTAGTTTTGGCATGCATGGCATATGCATGTGGTTTGTTGGTCTTAATATGTTATTAGGATGGAGGATGATTGAGATTGATAGTGGATTGCCTAGCCTTGCCATTTCTTGGATAACCATGGTGGTTGTGGGTTTATTTCCTTGTTGTGTGTTTGATTGGTTCTCATGTTTCCTTCGATTGGGTTGAGTTACTAGTCTTGTAGCCTTGGTTAAGAAAATAGTCTGGAGCCCTGTACCGATTTGGGTTGAGTTACCATTCTCATAGCCTGGGTCGAACAAACACTCTAGACACCTTGGTGGGCTGAGTTACTAGTCCCGTAGCCTAGGTTGGACGAACACTTTGGAGCCTCTGGTGGGCTGAGTTACTAGTCCTATAGCCTTGGTTGGACAAACACTCTAGAGCCTAGTAAAAGTTGTGGGTTGAGTTACTAGTCCCATAGCCAGGTTGGAAAAATGCTTTGAAGCCATGTACGGCTATGATAGAGACTGATCTGATGATGGTTTTGGTGATGTCTGACCATGAGATGGAATATTGTCTGATGGGTTAAGTTGGATGGCCGTTGGAATCCTTGAATGAGTTTTGATTGATGTGTTCTATGAGATCCCACATTCATGCTTGGAATATGGCATTTGAGTGAATGGTTGAAGAGAGATTTGGCTTAGTCATTCTACAATTGAGTGGAATGTGGTAGTCCCATCTCCAGTTGGTTCATTGAATTCATTAATGTGAGGAGGAAAATGAAGGAAAATAATGGAAAATGAAGAAAATAGAGGCCTCATTCATAAAAAGGCTTATGAGGATCAGTTGGTAACCTTTTGTCAGTTCAGTGTTGGAGCTCTCTCTCATTATTCTCTCTCTCATACTCTTGGACACTTAGAGTTTTCCTGGAGCACTCTTGGAGGGTGTGGCATACTTGGATTCTTCGAGAAAGAAGGCAAAGGAAAGAGCAAGAAAGTGCAAGAAGGCATCAAAATAAACAAATACACCAGATTTTATTGCAGGTACCGAGTTGCATGTATGGTTTCTTCACTAGTTTTGGCAT
Source organism: Pinus taeda (assembly GCA_000404065.3). NCBI lineage: Eukaryota > Viridiplantae > Streptophyta > Pinopsida > Pinales > Pinaceae > Pinus > Pinus taeda. The sequence continues at coordinate 18,024 of APFE031544991.1, read as the reverse complement.
GCATGGCATATGCATGTGGTTTGTTGGTTTTAATATGTTATTAGGCATGGAGGATGATTGAGATTGATAGTGGATTGCCTAGCCTTGCAATTTCTTGGATAACCATGGTGGTTGTGGGTTTATTTCCTTGTTGTGTGTTTGATTGGTTCTCATGTTTCCTTTGATTGGGTTGAGTTACTAGTCTTGTAGCCTTGGTTAAGAAAATAGTCTGGAGCCTTGTACCAATTTGGGTTGAGTTACCATTCTCATAGCCTGGGTTGAACAAACATTCTAGACACCTTGGTGGGCTGAGTTACTAGTCCCGTAGCCTAGGTTGGACAAACACTCTGGAGCCTCTAGTGGGCTGAGTTACTAGTCCTATAGCCTTGGTTGGACAAACACTCTAGAGCCTAGTAAAAGTTGTGGGTTGAGTTACTAGTCCCATAGCCAGGTTGGAAAAATGCTTTGAAGCCATGTATGGTTGTGATAGAGACCGATCTGATGATGGTTTTGGTGATGTCTGACCATGAGATGGAATATTGTCTGATGGGTTAAGTTGGATGGCCATTGGAATCCTTGAATGAGTTTTGATTGATGTGTTCTATGAGATCCCACATTCATGCTTGGAATATGGCATGTGAGTGAATGGTTGAAGAGAGATTTGGCTTAGTCATTCTACGATTGAGTGGAATGTGGTAGTCCCATCTCCAGTTGGTTCATTGAATTCATTAATGAGAAATCCATTCCCTTGATTTTCATGTGTAAAGGTACTGATGTATTTATGGATTTGATGGTTTATATGTTTATTGTATTTCTGTTCCTATTATGCTGGTTATATGCACATTTTATGACAACATCTATGTATAGCTCTCAACATGTTTTTACTTGTATGTGAATGGATAACGTGTCTATGATCTAATAGATGATAATGCAAAAAATGGCATGAGGGAACAATGGTTCATAGCAATTCTCAGATAAGTATGAGATCCCTACACTTAACTATGTTATTTACACCTATAGATTACATGTTGATGAAATGCTTATCATGGCTAGTAGGGATCTAGTCAAGGTCTTGAAAAAGTATTTTCTTTAGTACTTTCATTTCCATGTTAATCTACTAATTTGAAGAGATGGATTAGTTCTGGGTAGTGTCGTGGGCTCTGGGATTGAAAAAGTGGCTTAAATTCTGGAGTCACTAACACAACAATAACAATTTTGGTCCACAGTCACTGACACAACACTAACAATTTTGGTCTACAGTGGCTGGCAAGCAGGCCTATGAGAGCGAATTTAGGTTTTTGGTCCCTCCCTGGCCCATAGCATAAGAGAAACTATGGCCCAAGATACCTAAAGCAATAATGGGACCCAAGGATAGGCTATTTGAGTGGTTGACTTGTCCTTTGAGGGTTCTATTGGTGATGTTGGATGTTTTTATGGTGTTTTTCCGTTGGTTCCACTTGAGGTTGAATCATATCATAGTGGCCTCTCATCGCATGTTTACCCGAGCTGGCCGGTTGCTTGGGTAGATGTGGGAGGTGGGTGTTACATCTAGCTAGGGGAAAAACCTCTTTTATTGAAAGGAAAACCCACAATAATTCTTCTTTTCTTATAGAATATTTAAAATATGAATTCCAAGACCTAAGACCCAAAACAAAGACCCCTCCAAGGTTAAGTAAACCTCTTCTTTGATGAACCTTCTCTTGTTTAAAAGCCAACCCAAGTCAAACTTTCTTCACAACTGCTACAACTTCTCCTTCAACCTCAATTTTAGACCTGCAACTTATGACTGCAAATTTTGACGTAACTGCAGAAACATGTGCAAAGAAACCCTAGATGACACATGTGGTTGGAATATGGTAAAATATGTCTTCTTTATCCTTCGTTTGGGGATCTCCTTACGCCTTAGAAATTTGACCTTCAAATTGATTCTTCTTGGCACTTGATTTCGACTCCTTTTATGACTGTAATTTCTGCAACAAAAGATTCCATAGACCCTTCGCACGTGTGGGATAATGGAGCCTAAAACATATCCCAAAACTTCAATTTCACTTCTCCTTTTTGTCTCCTCTTTTCGTTAGGCATTATGCTTCTTTTCTTGGCGATCGAACTAGTTTCTTACTTGATCAAATCTATGCTCCATGTTGTAATTCTCAGAGACAGTTCCTGGCTGTGTGGCAAGTAGTGCCCAAGACATCTTCAAATTGATGAAATGTTTTTAAAATTAGTGGACGGAAGGACAGGCCATGAGGGCTTGCAACGAAAACTTCTATTTATGAAACTCTAGATTTCCAAAACAAAATGGCCATAGAAACTATGAGAGTTGGAGGATCTTGAACTAAAGGAGTGATTTGAAGAAAATAAATATGATAGAGCTCATACCTAGGAAATTAAGAATATACATACAAGTACTATAAAAATAATATTGAAAGGTTAAGAATATGTGGATGAATTGACATCATGGTGGAGTTCCATTCAAGGCTTCATTAAATTAGGTTTGCAGGTAATATCTACTGAGAAAACAACATTAGTAAATATGTTAAATAAAAGAGGCTAGCAACTTCATTACACTGATAGAGGAAAAACATTAAATGAACAAATGGAGACAAGAGAAAGTAAACATGATTGCAACTACCCAAAGGTGGAATCAAAACTGTTGTGTATTCTATAATTTTAGAGAGAATTTCTTATTACAATGCTAGCCATGAGTATTAGACTCCCAACCTCTAAACCCTCTAAAAATATTTCCCCTATATTTTTATTCTCATTCCTAAGACCCAAATGACTAATTGTTTAATTAGTTATAGAAAATAACTTTTGGAACAATTGTTAAACTTCTCTCTCTTGAAAAAGTTCTAAAATAATAGAAGGACAATAATAAATTTTTAATAATATACATTATATAAATAATAATTTCTATTATTAATAATTTTTTTTTTTTTTTTACAATACTCATGCAACATGCGGCTTGGGGCCTTTGATTTGGCTCTTGTAACATTAAAAATTTAATTGAAAATAGAAGAGAGAGGGACCAAAGCTTAAGCGCTGCTAGATAATAGTATACCTAGGGGGGATAATATGGGGTACAAAGGGAGGTACCCAAGGGAATAATGTATTAATGGGATGGGCAATAGTAATAAATAAGGTGGTTAACCCGTATCATGTAAGGGACCACAAGTAGTTAACAATAATGTAATAATCCCCTGGTATTAGATAGATGGTATTGAGGGAACCATGGTAATGACCCATGGTATTGTATGTATAAGGCCCATATAGAGACTAGAGACTCCACATTGAGGGGTGTAAAGGAATATTGTATGAACATACATATGGCTTGTGGAGTGCTCTCATTCCTTAAGGAGTGAATGTATGGTGTTGCCCTACCTTAAGGGTTTTGATCAATAGAGAAGCATTTCTATCTATTCAAATCTTGTTATTTCTGGGTTTATTTGCATTGTCTTATATTTTCATATCAGATCTATAACAAGTGGTATTAGAGCACTTTCTTGGGCAAAGTGGCAATTTTTTTTTTTTGGATTTTTTTGAGGTGGCAAGTTTGTAGATAAGATATATATGATTTGGTGCAAAATATGCAAAATCTAATTGTAGATCTAGATTTTTTGTGAAAAAATACCCAAGTTAAAAAAAAATCGGCCGAATTGGAGTCTGGATGAGGGAGATATTGCTGATTTAAAAATCAGTTGGGTTGCAGACATTTTTTCGGGGTGACGAGTTTGTGGTGCAGATCTATACGTTCAGGTGAAAAATATGTAGAATATATTTGCAAATCTAGATTGTTTATGAAAAAATACCCAAGTTAAAAAAAAAAATCAGTCAAATCAGAGTCCGGATGAGGGAGATATCGCTGACTAAAATCAACTATTTTTCAACAATTTTTTTTTTGTGGCGGTGGGACAGTTGCAGCGCGGAATTAAAATTTTAGTGCCTAGATCAGGATTTCTACCACATGGTAAGATACATAATGGTCTTTCCATTTCCAAAAATAGGTCATAATAGGGATTTTGAGAAATATTGACGGAATTGTGGCCATTTCAAATTTTCACCAATTTTTTTGTGTGATGGCAGGCCTAGATCAAAATTTGAGGGACTTGTATAAATTTGATGGCTCTCATCCAGCCACTGGCTAGCACAAATGGAGAAATATTTCACATTAAATCACATAAGAGATGATGCAACTCAGCTAAGTGTGGGAAGCATGTACTTGGACCATGAAATATGGCAATGGTGGCAGTGTCATAAAAAATGTTATGGAATGACAACTATTTGGCAGATGTTCGCAAAATCTATTTGTGACCACTTTGACCGTAAATCAAATTTTGTGGGTCCTCTTACTAAGCTCACACAGACATGCACACAACCTAGCAAAGATTTTAATTTTACAGGAAAGAAAGAAACCAAGAAACCTAAAGGGTTATTTTCTGCTGGTTTCTCCTTATTGCAGGTTCATGGATTGATTTAGAAGGAGAACAGGGTAAGTTCCTCAGAAAGAACACCAAAGAACACTGCTCAAAAACAAATCACAGATCAATACACCAGTATTTTGATGTGGTTAAAACCCTCAAAGAGGGAAACAGTCCACGACCTGAGCCAACGTGGCCACTTCAGGCAATTTATTAATAAAAGAACGAAAATTTACATAAGCTTCTCTCATGAACAGTTAACCTACAAATGACCCTCCATTCTCTTTAAATATAGATCATGGACCAATCGAGTGTTAAGCCAGAGATCAAGTGTCAGTAATACCGAGGAGAGAATGAACCGTCGGATAGTAAGTTACAAAAGTACATAGTAAAGAAACACACTTTACCTAACTCTACACTAGACCAAGTTATATTTAACTATTTCATATGTGTTGGAATATCCTAACATCCCTCCTTAAGAACAACTTGGGATAGGGTTGAAGGATTTACAAATATGACACAATAGGAGAAGGAAGGAGGCACTAGAGCCTATCCCCCCTTAGTGACAACTTCCTGAACTCTAGCCATAAATCGAAGTTTAGTAAACTTCGCCTCTGTGAGGGCCTTTGTGAAGATGTTTGCAACTTGATCATTGGTTGATCACTACCAGTGAGGATAATATCATCAACATAAAGAACAAGAATGATAAGAGACTTTCCCACTTTCTTGGTGTAGACAGTATTGTCAGAATGACACCTAGAAAACCCAGATTCTAAAAGAAAGCTATCCATTTTGGCATATCAAGCCCAAGGAGCTTGCTTGAGACCATAAAGGGATTTCTTAAGCCGACATACAAGGCTAGAGTCTGTTTGTATAAAGCCAATAGGTTGTTCCATATAGATTTCTTCATGCAAGTCCCCATGCAAGAAGGCAGATTTAACATCCATCTGATGGACTTCCCATTTGAAAGAGGCAACAAGGGAAAGAACAAGACGAATAGAGTTCATTTTGGAAATAGGGGAGAATGTTTCAGTATAGTCAATGCCTCCAACTTGTGAAAAACACTTAGCAATAAGACGAGCTTTATGTTTATCAAATTTCCCATCTGGTCCATACTTGGTTCTGTAAACCCATTTGCATCTAACAAGTTTTCGTCTCTTTGGTAGAGGAACAAGATCCCATGCATCATTTGCCAATAATGAATGATATTCTTCATTCATAGCTGCTTCCCAATTTGGATGGCCTGAGGCTTCTGCAAAGGTGTCAAGATCATAATTCGTTGAATCTTGAGCCAGTAAAGAAGAGGCTCTATCGAACTGAGAACTTGTACGTCGCTGATCAGTAGGATCACCGGAAAGATCACCTGCTACATTCCGAGTAGCACGGACCCATTTTGGAAGCTGAGGAGTTGAAGGAGGATCCTGAGAAGGTGGGGGAGGATTGTCATCCTCGCTTTCATCATCTGAAGAAGAAATATTTTCAAAAGTAGAAGAGATAGAGAGAGGTGGCACATCCACTGAAATAGGCTCGTAGGCCGATATATTTTCAGAAAACTTTACATTTCTTCTTATGATAACATTTTTGGACTTAAGTGGAATAAGTCTATATCCTTTGACATCTTTAGAATAGCCAACAAAAATACATTTTTCACTCTTAGGTTCCAAAGCTTTATGTTTTTCATCTGGAATATGGGCCCATGCTTCACTTCCAAAAACACGAAAGTGACTTACATCTGGTTTAATTGAGCTCCATGCTTCTTCTAGAGTGATATTCTTTAAAAACTTAGTAGGAGTGTGATTTATTATGTAATTTGCACAGTTAATTGCTTCTGCCCAATAATTAAGACTAAGTCCTTTAGACTGAAGCATACAATTAGCCATTTCCTTTAAGGTGCGATTCTTCCTTTCAGCTACACCATTTTGTTGTGGAGTATATGGAACAATATGTTGCATTTGAATTCCATTCTCAGTGCAAAAGTTGATGAATTGTTGTTAACATATTCTCCGCCATTATAAGATCTTAGCTTAAGAATTTGATGTCCAGATTGTTTTTCAACAAAGGCCTTAAAGGCCAAGAACATGTTAAATACTTCACTCTTGAGTTTTAAGAAGTATACCCAAGTGCGTCTGGAGAAATCATCAATGAAAGTTAAGAAATACTTGTAGCCAGAGAATGAAAGAACTGGAAGTGGAACACATAAATCACTATGAACAAGCTGTAAAGGGGTTAAGGCATGCCAAGAGGCACGTTTTTCAAAACTGTCCCGATGATGTTTTCCGAGTACACATCCAGAACAAACACCATCTCTGCAAGATACTGTAGAGCTATAAAAAGGGTCTCTTTCACCTCTAGTTACCTTACATTAATATGTCAATCCGGGATCGTCTGGTTATTTCAAAGGGTGTCTCAGTCTGAGGCTAGCATTTGCCAGAGTAATGCTTGTAGTACAGCTATTCAAAAACTATGCAAGGAAAGTAATGCAAACTTACAACTTAACTACTTCGAAAAACCAAATCACACCAAGTATTGCATCAGCCAAAGGTTCGGCAGCAATAGCCCATCCTTTTCATAACTGATGAGAATAGATCAGAGGTCTGGGAACCGAATAACAGATGCTGGGTTCACTACAGCCTGGGATCATTCTTAATGATTAGAAATGAAACAACAGATAAAAGAAATGATAATGAAATGGAATAACACATCAGCCAAGGGCTTGGTAGCAATAACACGTCCCTTTCATAGCTGATGGGAGAAGATCAGAGGTCTGGGGATCAGGTAGCAGATGCTGGGATCCACTACAGCCTAAGTCCATCCTCAAAAAACAACAAATTAGCACTCTGGAAATGGAACAGCAAATAAATGGAACAACAAGTAAATGGAACATCAATTAAATGGAACGACAATTAAAATAAATAATAACCAAATCCTTTAAGCTACAGATCTACTCAATCAAAACATCAATCTCTCAATCTGATATAATAATACTCTAGAAACACTCTATACGTAACCTGCTTCTGTTAAAACACATACGACTGCAACTTATAATAAAGAATAGTCACGTTCAATAACCATGAGAAACAAACTTTTCCCGATGACTTGTTATAATGCATAATACAATCGTGAACGATTCTATAATAAAGTAACAGTGTCCTGTAGGAATTAATCAACACTTAAAGAATTGATAAAATAACATAGCACCGATATAAAGTTCAAGAACATGAAATAACTGAATCACAACAGAGCATGTAATGAAATATAACAGATTACCAGATTAATTTTATGAACAAACCACACGGAAACCAAGCGTAATAATACAAGAGCAAGTGTCCTCCAGGGCCGGGTCCTTAGCCTCCAGGGGCACACCGCTTAAGATGAATCCAGGCTCAAAGATAACAAGTGAAAAAGTCTGTATTAAAGCATGCAATAAAAGTACAGAAACTTAAGTCTTCAACAAAACACAAATATCATAGTCCAGATCTTTCTTCAAAGAAATTATACACTTCCCAGAAATTGATCCGAAATTCCCCCCGTAACCAACAATGCTATCCCTTTTTATAAGAGGGACGACAGAGACATCTAGGTACAGAAAATAGGCTAAAACAACGATCCCTCAGGATCCAAGATCCTGAGGGATATGCAGAATCATTAATGTTGCGTTACTTCTTCCTTCTTTTGTTTCACACTGGTATCTCTGCGTCCTGTTTTGGGCTGATCCGTGTCGATCTAGTTCGCCTCCGATCTCCCGTCACCGAGACAACAGTTAGCTTGTCTTTATCTTTACTGTTTGGATGGCCACCTTTTGCTTCTTCACCTTCCTGCACATAGAAACGACGTCTATCAATGCTTCTTATCAATTTCTCGTATTTCGTTATAAGTTATTATTGTTATCTAAGTTTCCCATGCAAAAGGATTTTGAGTTTCCATGAAAAGATACCGAAATGACCATCAAAACATACCTTCCTTAGTACTCCACAGATACCATTGGAAGACTTGTCACCATATTTTCTTTACATAGATTCTAAAGGGAGAGATAGTTTAAGTGACCAAATTGCTCATGCCAAAGTTTGCTCACTTCATCATTATGAGCAACAAATACCGAGGGAATATTTGATGACCCAAAGCTGTGAAACTTATACAACCTTGTAGAATCATCAGCAATGCAAGTAGCTAAAATCTGTCTAGGATCTCTTAGGTCCTTAATTACAACATCGTGAGGTGAAAATTCAATGATTTTACCTTCACTTGAATGAGTTATCTGATATATAGATAGAAGGTTGCAGGATAAGGTTGGGACACATAATACATCATTAAATTGACCATTGTCTATATGAATAGTTCCAGTCCCTACAACACTAAGAGATCTATCATCACCAACATATATATTTTTGGTGTTACAATCATTTAAAGAAGAAAACATGGCTTTGTTTTTGGCCATGTGATAAGAAGCTCCAGAATCAATGACCCACTCATGAGAATGAGAAGAAGAAGATACATTTAGTGCATAACCAGAGACCGAGATGCTTGACAACCACATGCAGAAAGTGCCATTCCTGAAGATGAATTTGAAGAGTGCTCCAAATGGATGTTATGCTTCTTGATTGCTGCTTCCAAGGCTTCCATCTTCTTAAAGCATTTAGATTCTCAGTGGCCATCTCAATTACAAAAGTGGCAATGTCTATTAGTATTCTTCCCTTTGTTTTTATTTTCCTTATCATTCTGGTGAAATGATTTTTCATTTTGAGGCTGAAATTGCTTAGGAGCCTGGTTTGGTTTAGGACCATTCCTTTTAGGATACGACTTCTTAGGATTCTTTGAATTTTGGTGCTGCTGGGCGGCTAATGCTTTCTTAGAAGAGTTTCCAAGATTAAGAAGACCAAGGTGTAAGAGTTTTTCTTGTTCTCTTATTAAAGAATCACAAAAAGAATCAAAGGAAGGTGGCTTGTAGGTTTATCCTTGAGAAATGAAGGCTTCTCTTGTAGAATGGAAGGTGGAAACAAACACAAAGTAGGCTGGTCCCAACTTACTAAGAATGGAATAGGTAAGGTTATTATATTCTTTCTTAACCTTAACACCTTCCAAGAGAAGTCTAAGGGTCTTGAACTTGGACAAAAAATCTTCAATGCAAGAAAAATTATTGGGGTCCAATGTAAGCAACTCATTTTCATGTTTATGGGCTCCAAGTTCATTTTTGATTCCAAAAACTTTAATAATCTGCTTCATTGCTTCTTCAGGAGTATCAAGTTCTGCAATATGGAACCTAAGATCTGGAGAAATAGACATCCCCATCAACCCACGTGCTTGATCTTTCCTATTTTTTCATTTAGCTGCCTTATCTTCATCTTTTGGTTTGGTTTCTTGGCTTGAGGCTATTCTGTAAAGACCTTTACTTCTAAGTAAATCCACAATGTAGGACCAGCATTGGAAGTAGTTGGTGCTGTCAAGAATAAATTGGCATGGACTTTCCATTTTAATAGAAACTGAAGCTATATATGCTAAAACTAAGTGTTCCAATGGAAAGATCTCGAAAAATTAGACTCGTTAAAAAAAACGGCTTTGAAAACGGCTTCCGGATGAAGAAGTTATGGCTTTTTGAAGAAAAGTTGATGAAGGCATCGACGAAGTGCGGGAATGTGCGGAAATGAAAAAAAATGCCCCTTTTCCAACAAAAAGGAGATTTGAACTGAAGACCTCTACTCTCATAAATTAGCTTTGAACCAAGTGAGCTAAACAAAAAGTTTGAGAGAGAGAGAG
>APFE031544990.1:0-12345 GCA_000404065.3 Pinus taeda | reverse complement strand
CTTCCCCCTTCCCCCATCATTTCCCCATTTCTTATCTCTGCCTCCCACGCTCCTCTCACAACCACCCCTCCACCTCTTGCCCCTCCTCCTTTCTCGCCTCCTCCAACTCCGCCTCCTCCTGCTATGCCTCTCCTCCCTTATTCCCTTCCCCTAATCCTCCTTTCCCACCTCTTTTTCCTCCCCATCGTCTCCCCCTCCTACCTTCACCTCCTCCACCTCTTCCCCCACAACCTCTTCCACCTATTTCCCCTCCTATTTCGCCTCCTCCTCAACTACCTCCTCTCACTCCTCCTGCTTACCCTCCTCCACATCCTCCCCATCTTCCACCTCCTACACGTCCTCCTTCCCCACCATCTCCCCCTCCTCCTTCATCACTACCTACCCCTCCTCCCCATCCTCCACCTCCTGCACCTCCTCCTTCCCCACCCTCCTTTGCCTCTTCCCCCTCTCCTTCTTCTTCCTCTTCCCCTTCCTCCTCCTCTCCATGCTCCTCCTCTGCCTCCACCTACCTGCCCCTCCTCCTCTCCATGCTCCTCATCTGCCTCCACCTACCTGCCCCTCCTCCTCCTCCTCCTTCTCCTCACCAACCCCTTGTCCTCTGCCTCAGCCTCCTCAACCTCCTCCCCAGGACCCTCCTTCTCTGCCCCTTCCACCACTCCTCCACCTCCTCCATCTTTGCCCCCTCTACCTCCTTCCCCGCCTCTCCCCGCACGCCTCCCCGTCCTCCTCCTCCTCCTACCCAATCCTCCGTTCACCCCCTTCCGCCCTCCTCCTCCACAGCCAACCCTACTCCTCGTCACCCTATCCCACCTTCCTCTTCCTCCACACCACTTGTCTCGACATCCTTCGCATCATCCGCACCCCCCTCTCCTTCCTCACATGCCTCATCCCCCCTCACACGCCTCTGCCTCCTCCTCTCCCCCCATGTCATCCCTCTTCGCCAATTCCTGGGCATCCTCCCATTCCGCCCCTTCATCCTCCTCTTCCCCCTCCTCTACTGTCACCTCCCCCTCCTCCCCTTCCCCCTATTCCACTGCCTCTTCCACCTCATCCTCTGTCTCTTACCGCTACCCCTCCTCCCTGCAACACCCTCCTCACACTTCCTTCTCCTCCCCTGCCTCTTCTGCCTCCTCCTCTATCTCTTTCCCCTCCACCTCCTCCCCACAACCTCCACCTCCCCGCAACCTCTCCTCACCCATGCCTCTACCTCCTCCCCAACCTCCTTTCCTTCCACCTCAACCTTTGTCTATTTCCTCCTCTACCACCTCATCCCCTCATCCTCCTCCTCACCCTACTAGAAAAACATAAAAAGGAAAAATAATTACATATAATTGCATTCTCTTTATTTATAATACTTACATTTCTTCATATTTATTTACCATGATAATTCACATATCAATGCATAAATATTAATCCAACAAACAATAACGTAATATAAATAAATAATTATATAAAACAACAATTTAAGTAATAAAATTTATATAAGTAATATCAATATTTGTTGAGATAGCGTTAAGAGAACTCAATGTTTATTAGTAATGTCAAGAGCTATCTTACGTCAATATATTAATTATATAAAATCGTTTTAAAAATGAAATAAGCCAAAATGTTTTAATGGTATAAAAACTTTGCAAAATAAAATAAACCAAAAGCACAATCATAAATATAAATTTTTGAAACCCACATTCAAACACAAAGAAACTTTGGAAAACCTCCACTGGTCATAGACGTAAATTCTGGAGACCCCAAATATAATTAACGTACAAGCAGAAGGAAAAAGCTTGGGCATATCCTATATTACTAATACTATTATAATATCGCAGGATAGCCACCATTGGTCATAGACGTAAATTCTGGAGACCCCAAATATAATTAACGTACACACAGATGGCATAAACATAAATTTTTGAAACCCACATTCAAACACAAAGAAACTTTGGAAAACCTCCACTGGTCATAGACGTAAATTCTGGAGACCCCAAATATAATTAACGTACAAGCAGAAGGAAAAAGCTTGGGCATATCCTATATTACTAATACTATTATAATATCGCAGGAAAGCCACCATTGGTCATAGACGTAAATTCTGGAGACCCCAAATATAATTAACGTATACACAGATGGAAAAAACTTCAAAAAAAAGTAAGTACGATTGAACACCACCCGAAATATTCTATATTACTAATATTGTTATAATCTCGCATATCCTATGGTTTCATGTGGTCTCAAATGTAATTGCAAATAGTTTCCTCGTTAGGGTGGCCGAAAGAGAAAATTACAAAAGCAACAGTACTACCTCTTATGCCTGTTGGTCATTGTCTTCAATACCTTTGCTGTTAAGGTGCATTAAGACAATGTACTTGTAGCACTCTGTTACACACCTGTTGCGCTCTGTTTCAACTAGTTGATCAACTTTTGTCATTATTTGTGTTAATATCTCTGAACAAAATTCAATTGCCTAGCGATGGGTGAGGACTAACTCTGATTGTGTGTGATGAGAGACAAATATCGATAAGAAATTGCTCAGAATTTGAAATGCGGGAACAAAGGTATAATGGCCCCTAAAAGAAGTATAAATAAATGCGCAAAAAATAATTATAAACAACACTTCAAAACTAGTGCTCAGTATTTCAAATGTGGAAATAGAATTATCCATAAATGTTATCCATAGTTGCAGAAAGAATTATTCATAAATGTTATCCATCACAACAACAAGGCATTGTGGGGAGAAGATGCCCTTCCAGGGAGAGAACCGTTGTTACAGGTGTTTCATCTTCCCGTGGATAAGAGATTACAGGTCCTCCTCACATGTTGAATCGTGTACAACAAGTGAACTTGAGTATTACAGACAGATTTAGTCGTAGTTAACTTGAGTATTATACACAAATTTAGTCGTAGTTTGGTGAGTTTATTTGTACAAAAAGATTTATATTCTGTTATACGGCAAAGGCAAAAAGATTTGTCTAGTTAAGTTGATGGAAATAAAAACAATTTTTAATTCCAGAAACAAACATAAGCTTGTTAAATTTGATAGATTAATTAAACTAACATGAAATTAAGAAAAAATTTAATTAAATAAAGATATTTAAAACACTTTAAAAACTAATTAAACAAGGAAATACTGGTCAATTTGATGGGAAATATGATAAACTAATCAAGTTTACGAGAAATATGGCAAATTATTTCTATTATTAAAAATGTTTGTGGAAACCATTATTCATAAACTATTAAATTTAGACTACATGGCATTGTCCCGAAACTTTCAATGTGAATGGAATGTATTACATACTTATAGCAGAAATTTGTCTTGATGTTGAAGGGTTTTCATGATATTGAAGTCTTGTCTCTCTTCTTTTCTCCATTGAGCTCATCTAAGAAATCAACATTAGTAGCCTCCGGCAACATAGGATAATATGAACACGTTACCAAGAAATGAACAAGTAATTAAACCTTCAACATTTGTAATTAAATTAGGAGAAAAAAATATATATATATGAAATTCAATGCCATAGTAGAACCTAAAATCATACCATATAAATAAAATTAAAATTTTCGATTTTCAATTGTAAAGCTTCTTCTCAAATCATACCGTATAAATAAAATTAAACTCGATGAAATCAAAAAATTAAAACTTCTCCTCTATCGAGAAACAGACATAAAATGAGAGACTCAAACCACAACCTTACTCAGAGTCAGAATCAAACCAAGCACACAGGCTTGTCAATAAAAACATAGATAAGAATTTACGCGATTTGTATATTTGTATAGCGATTTCCACGCCTATATTCCCAGAAAATATAACGAACTTGACCATCGTGCTTTTGTTCAAACACGTGCCCATAACAGAGTGTAATATGTTGCTTTTGTCGGAGAATATAGAATTTAACCTATAACAAACGCATACGGCATTGTCGGAGAATATAGAATATAACCTATAACAAACGCATAGGGCCTTGTCGGAATTCGAAAAGTTCGTTTGACCATTCGATGAACTCCAACCGCGCACTGCTCGCATTACCTGTCACACAATGACAAATACCTTTCCTTTCCATGGTTAAATAACTCCCAAGTTTCTACCATGATTCTGACATGGTTTTTACTCGAGAAATAATGTTGCTAGAACGTGTGATATAAATGCTTTGAGTCGCTCTTACAATACTCTTGGAAGGCACCTCATGTGCATGTCCAATTCTGTCATGTGATTGATCTCTTTTAACTAACAAGCTTTTACAATGAGTTTTTAATTAACAAGGACTTCTTAACTAACAAGCTTTTTCAATGAGACAACCGCCATGTTTGTTTAGAAAATTGGCGATATTTGAAATTAAAAAATGTCGTTATTGTTTTAATAGTGAGACTGCCTCCATAAGGTTTTGAAAGGAGGCTAAATCCATTAGTTTTTTTTAATAGTGAGACACCTTTCATAAGGTGAGAAAATAATGTTTCAAATGGCCATGGGCTTTATCATTTGATGTTCACATAATGTTTGGTTGAGAATTATCTCTAAAATTGTGGTATGAGACACTTATCATATTCCAGTTTGAAAATTGTGTTTTTACTCTCCACCATTGCATCACATTTTTGAAAATTTAGAAAAAACCGAAATAACCGCCATCAACTCTAATGATTAAATTTAAGAAATATTAATTACATTTTTGAAAGTTCAAAAAAGAAAAAAGATAACAACTATATTTAGAAAAAATAATTTACATTCTTGAATATTTCCATTAGCTCTAAACTTAATCTAACTCTTGAATTTAAGAAATATTAATTAAACTTTTGAAAGGCAAAAAGTCAACAACTAAAATTAGAAAGCAAAATCCCAATTGCATTCTGCAATGCTCCAGAAATTACATAGTTAAACTTAAAAAGACAAAAATGATTTTGGCAAACAAACAAAAGCTGATAGAAAAATATTGGTGAAATTTAAAGAATAAAGTAAATTGCTTATAATTGTAAAATTTAAAAAAAATAGTAAATTGCCTCGTGAAAGTACATAGTTTAAAAAAACATGAATTGCTTTAAAGAGCACAAAAACGCACAAAGTTAAGAAGTGATTTCAAAATGTGAATCTCTATGTAAACAACCATGGATGTCCTTTATCTACACAACATGTCAATGACCTCTCGAATAATGAAAATGAATGAGCAACTAGTAGTTATAATTAGTGTTTTTTTGCTATACAATAAACTTGTCAAAATAAAACTTAAAGAAAGGTTTTCTAAAACAAAAATTCTTTATTATAATTTATAGGGATTAATAATATTATTCCCTAATAAATACAAAAAAGCCATATGGATTAATAATTGTTTTAATTAATAATACTAGGAATAATTAATTTCTATTTCTTTCTAAATATTTTTACACTAGAAAAATTTGAATGATACATTATGTAAATAAATTATTTACCTATCCCTTTGAAAAGCCTTAGTTAGTAAATCTTTTAGGTCTTGCTTAGCTATAATCCAGTAGTTGTGGTATTACAATAATGAGGAATATCATATAGAAGCATTCACTAAGTTTTCCAATAATATTTTGATTTTAAATACATACATTAATATATGTATCTTTTAATGCACTAATTATAATTTTTTTTTTATTATATATTCCCATTCATTGCACAATATATTAACTCCCACTAATTGTTTCTCTTCTTTAACATAACCTTTGACCACTATGACCACTATAATATTTAATATAATGTCTCATTAACCAAAAGTCTTTATGAAGATGTCCCATAACTCATATAACTCCTAATTTATTGTGATCACTAGTACTTTTAGAGAATTACAAACCCTTCCACAATGCGACCTCTAATCACTATTACCATTAACAAAAAATGACATTGTTGACTTTATAATCCTTAACATACTAACGATAAAATTTGGTAAACTATAGTGGACTATGATATTTAACACAATGAATCCTAAAAACTATGCACCCTAGTACAATGTAATATAAAGAGATTATAATTCTTAAAAAGTCACAACACACATAAAATTTTATATTTAGCACATTAAATATAAATTATATATACTTAAAGTGGCTTAGCATAGCGAAGGTAAAGGTGAATCAAGTGTAGCTCCTTCAAATTTAATTTCATAAGGAAATATGATATGATAATCGACTATATTTTGCTATATTTTGTAGATCACTTTAGGCCTTATTATTGGTGTGTGAAGCCGACTTAAGCTATTATGCTTATGCTTTCACAATAATAAATGTATGTATCTCAGATTGATTTCGATTTTATCCCTTGGTGGACTAAAATTAACAATGTATAGATATGTTTTTTCTAAATTTAATTATGTGTATTGCAATTTTGATTGGATTCTATGAAAATACCAAAATTTATGTCTTTCATAAGGTACCCATCGTGATTATCATTAGCATTGTCATGTTTCCAAGTAGAAATCTGAATTCTGCTTGGAAGTATGATGGTTATGTTCCAATTGCAGCTTTAGTTTATCTAAAAAGACCTAACATATTCAGTAAAGTAGTTGTGTTGAGGTTTTTTCTTATATTATTTGTTTAGCATTGAATTTCTAAATCTATGTATCAATTTTGAATTGCGGAAATTATTTTTATCTTACTTAAAAGGATAATTAGAGTAGTGGAAGATATCAACTCACAACAATAGCCCAAAAGAGAAATTACCTCATTTAAAAAGGAATAAACCAGGAAAGATATAATAGAAGTAGTGCTATCCTTATGATGATGAGGAGGTAATGGAGACATATATTGATATCCCTACAACAATAGAAATGGTAAGTGTTCTTCTATAGAGGCCCTCTCTAAATTTGGAGTAAACATATTGTGCTACATATTTCATTAGAATATATTAAATGATAGAAGTGATTGTAGGAAGTAGAATCATTACCTGATGCAACAACATCCAACGAATTTCTCCTACAAGGTTGCAACCCACTAGCCATAGATGTTATAGGTTCTTTAGATTTCCTAGCTCAAAGGTCATGCCTCTAGTGATAAAATTGTAGGTTAAGTTAAATTGTAAAAGATTCAAAAGATTTCCTAAAAAGGATGGAATTGTGGCATTGAGAAAATTAGAGAAAATAGTTAAGACTTCCAACTTTCGTAGTTGGTTGAAGGTGGAAGGGACAAAACCGTTGAAGTTATTTCTAGAGAGATCTAGATGTTTATGTAACGAAATATTAAGAAAAAGAGAAAATACTTAAAAAAAAATCTATATAAGAGCTATACATCAAGAGCTATCCATCAAGAGTTATACAAGATAAAGGAACCACTGGCATATGTAGTGTTGATTGAGTATGTCCCCAACCCATATGGTGTTACATATTCTCCCTCGCAAGTATGGGCTCCGAGGAGATCATCAAATAAATTGGCCCTCTTGACGTATTTGTGGAGTTCCTGTCAATTAGCACATCTCAAAATGCAACGATTGCATTAGTTATAATCATAATATCATAGAAAAATAATCTACATGCCAACTCTTGCATGTCATCATGATAACATAGCATCATCATTAATCACCACATTCTCATGTCATAAAATTTGGTTGTAATTACCACATGCTTCACATCATAATATTCTTAAAAGTTACAACATCAACATATGAACATCAAAGATATATGATGGCATCATATAATAAATGGGCCACATGTCAATATACATCATATCATAACACCATGATCTTTATGCATATGATATCCATCATGAGCATTCAACATCATTATCATAACAAATAAACAAATAACCACCACATATACATGACTAACCTCTTCATCAAAACTATATCCATTTAGGACATACAATCACATCATGAAACCTAATTAACATTGTAATAATGTCAATACTAAACCAATATAGAACAACATTACGCTTTAAGAATTCTTATCATGAACTAATTTCATTTACTTATATAAAATGATTACTAACTATGAATTAAGATTATACAACATCCCTCTAGGATATATGTTATTTCACTAGTACTATTAAGGTCATGGTTTCATCAAGATTCCAACTACTTAATAATCATTCTGTTTCATTCAGTTAGGAAGTTTACTATTTACATGGTAGGTACATTTATTTAAGTACACTTTTAAATTCCAATGCCTTGTCATGTCAAACCTTAATCTCTAGTCATGCATTCTTCCTTCCCTAAAGAAATTTAATGAAATTCATCCTTAATATATTGTTGGATGTATAATCATTCCATCAAACATCAATATCAAAACTAAAGTTTCGTGATCACTATACATGATTTTCTTATCCCTTCTAGTTTCATTCTTCTCATTTGGACATAAACATTAGGTCATCATTGTTTAACTCCTCTTGTCATGCTCACTTGCACAAGGGATGGTGGATCCTTGTTGGTTGATCCTTTGGCTTAGTCATATCGTTGTTCACTTATCCCATCAGTATTCTATCTCAAAGACACTTGATCCCCTTAGATGCACCCTTATTCAAGTGTGATTAATAATTCACCCTCTTAATGTCTGGCTTGTAAAATATTGTATTTAATTTAAAATTTGAAACACTTGGAGCCACTACTACCATTATGATCCATCATATTGGTTTTACAGGCTTGGTGTGCGAGATTTGCAAAGGTTTTCCATTCGTAAATTTAGGAGGGTTTGCTCCATCAATCAAATTCCTAACATCAAAGTATCTCATGAATGGAAATACATGGAGTAAATTCTCCTCGAAGTAAGATATTTTTCAAAATATCCTAACATTAAAGTATCTCGTGAATGGAAAGACATGGCGTCAATTCTCCTCAAAGCAAGATATTTACCAAAATAACTATACATGACCAATATATTTTATACTATTATTAATATTAATGTATTTAGTTACAAATACAAATACTAAAACTACAATAAAGTTTAAATAAATTTTATAAAACTATTATTTTTATTATTAATAAAATAAAGTTTAATATGCTTATGGCCACATGTAACAATGGTCTTATGTTCTTCCAAATGGTTCTTATTGAAGTTTGTTATGAGAATTTAGCTAATGTACACTACAACTCTTTTTGCAAATTTGTAATGCAATAGAATTGCAATGTAGTACAATTGTTAAAGAATAGCTAAGATAGCAGAGGAACGAGTTTCAAATCTATGTTCTGCATTTTTGATTGAGGTGAAGTTTCCTATGAGAATTTAGCCAACATACGATGCAAATATTCTTCAAAATTTGTAAT
Organism: Pinus taeda; assembly: GCA_000404065.3. Taxonomy (NCBI): domain Eukaryota; kingdom Viridiplantae; phylum Streptophyta; class Pinopsida; order Pinales; family Pinaceae; genus Pinus; species Pinus taeda. The sequence continues at coordinate 3,158 of APFE031544990.1, read as the reverse complement.
GTAATAGAATTTCAGTGCAATCCACTTGATTTTATAAAATCTATATAATGTTTGAAAAATACAACATTCACTTATATTTACATATTTAATAAAAAAAGATGAATGGATGTTAATCGTGAATGTTGTGTGATAATTAAATTAAAACGTAATATAACTTTAATTATTCACAAGTTCAAGCCATATAATATAATAACAAATGTTCATCATTTTGGGCAAACTATAAGCACTTTTGAAATATTGATGAATAATTAAAAATTTGATTTCATTTACACGGTTTATTCTTTTGTGGTAGTTTAAATTAATTATTTTAATTTGTTTAAACTTTAATTTTTATTAATTTTTATATTTAATTTAATTAAATATAAAGGAGAAAAAAAATTGTAAAAAAAAGGATTCAAAATATATATTAACTTAATGTTATTCTAAGTATTGAACATTTTATCTGATACGTGGTATGATGTAGTCTTTCACTGACATCTTCAGCAGCACCCTTGCTTTACCTTCTCACTTCTCTTAATCAGGCATTGATGTTGATCTAGTTGCTAGCTTCTGCTCATCCCCATTTGTAATCGTCCAACCACTCTGCACTTCTAGCAAAGTCTGCATCTTGAAATTCAAATTCACATAATTGGAGCCATCGAGCTTGAAATTCATTCAGGTATGCTTCAATCATTTCATTTTTCATCTTGCTGATTTAAAAAAATTTGAAAGGTAAAAAAATGTATATGTTAAATTTACCCCATATCTATGTCAAAGATAGTTTTTTTGATAAATAGTCTCTAATACTGTTTAATCCTAGAGCACACACACAAACCACAATGGCTTCCTTCACATCCTCTACCATAGCCTCCACCACGACCTCCACTCAGCAGACCTTGGCCTCCACGCATCCTACTCTCAGTAGCCACTCCCAAGACACAATCATTTTTTTTGTTTGTAAAGTCGATGTGATTTAACACCACAAATTTGCAAAAGTCGGTGCGATTGTACAGTACAGATTTGCGATGGTCGACATAGTAAAGATATGTGGAAGTCTCATAGTGGGATCTATGAAATTTTCCCTCAAAGGCACACGACGATTTCTCCTCAGGCGTGCCTTTGAAATCCTTCACTCAGCATACAGGTTCCTCGACCATGCAGCTTTGATACCATGTTAAGAAGTGATGTTTGAATTAATAAAACAACACCCACTAGTCAGCTCTACGAAAGAGAGTCTAAACCAGGAGAGTATGGCTCTGCAGAACGCTATACATTTTCCATGTACATCACACATTATATAGTAATCATATATTTAATGAAGTTAGAACCATACTCGAAGAAATAGGAACTAATTCCTATCTTGAGGTACCGTGAACCAATTCACTATTCTAAGATATTCTCCATTATCCCAAATAACATGTATGCATCTGTGCTTTTGGATGGGGATGAAGACATTATATTGGGCTTTAGCAAGGCCTCACAGCTTGTTCTTCATACATTTTGTGTAGTGGCGTTTATTTAGCTAAGCTATATAATATTCTTCGAGAGTTCAAAATTAAATCAAGAGTAATGTATTTCGCAAAGAGATAGAATATTATTTGAGAGTTGAGAGTTAAATCAACATGAAATTTAAATTCCTTGATATGTTTCTATGATCTAGGCCTCCTATGTTACAATAGATGGTTGCTTCTCAAGCAAAAATTGGTCCTTCAAGGAATCTACAATTTCAAAAAAAGGAATTCATAAACAGTAATTTGGATTCATTCCACCATATTTTTATCTGGAAATATTGATGTTCTATTGTTCAAATCTAAGATTTACTGATGTTCTATTGTTCAAATCTAAGATTGTTGTGTTATCCAGTCAAAGGTAGGCAAATTGTTTTTACAAATTCAACATGTATTTCTTTTTACAATATTATTTTCAGTATAGTTTTGTTTAACCCTATCTAATTTTATTATATTGAGACTATCGAGTTGTTTAACTCTAATCTTTGTCCTATCTAGATTTCTAATTTTAGGTGGCATTTTGTTATCCCCCAAAAAGCTTTCTTGATTTCAGCTCATTTTATCTATGTTCATTATATTTCAAGGAGGTTTATCTATGTTATTATATTTAAGCATGCCTTGTTCATGATGAAACCCATTTAGTTTGAGGTAAATTGTATTATTACTCATCCCTTGTTCTTCTCCAATCTCTGAATCCATCAAAACGCTAGTTCTTTAATTTCTATAATTTCTTTCATTATTGTTAATTTTTTCAGCATTTTTTGGGAAGAATTTCATTTTGGTCTCATCTCACCCTCCATTATCACAACAAGAATGAAATAAAACGTTTTTGTTGGTCATTGAAGAAATCTTAGGGATGACAAATTGTCATTTCAAATTGTAGTCAAGTCTCAAACCAGGCCAAATGAGATCGCACTATGGCCCAAATTGAAATACCCTCCCTAAACTTTGCTAAATCATTTTTACAAATGGAGTACATATTTATAGGATTAAATAGTTTCTCCATTATTAATATCATTAAGTTTTGTTTTGTTTAACTTCATCTATTCTATTATATCGAGATTTTCTACTCGTTTCGTTTTATAAAGAAAACAACCATGTTTCATTTTTTTAATATTTTTTTGTTGAAAATGAAGCCACATTTGAAACCATTTCAATTGGAAGTTCTAAACAAACCTATTTAAAAAAATATAATGTAACTGACTACTATATATGGTTAAAAAAAATGCAGTTACATTTGATCATTTTTTTGGTTTAGAATGAAGTCAATTTTGGTACCATTTATATTGAAAGTCAAACACGTTTCAAAAAATATAATATAGGCCGCTAATAAATGACTAAAAAAGAATGTAGCTATGTAAATTGAAAGTCAAACACATTTCCAAAAATATAATACTATATGGTTAAAAATGAATGTACCATTTAAATTGAAAGCCAAGCACATTTCAAATAATATAATGTAAGACACTACTGTATGGTTCAAAAGGAATACAACCAAGTTTTCATTATTTTTTGGTTTTCAATCATTTTTTGGTTTAGAATGAAGCCGCACCATTTAAATCAAACCTCAAGCAAATTAGAATGTAATGGGGTAGCCAAGTATTAATATTTATCTTCATTTTGAAATTCATTTTTCTCTAATCTTGATAAAGGTTTTTATTTTTTTCTAAT
>APFE031544987.1:0-14192 GCA_000404065.3 Pinus taeda | reverse complement strand
AAGTCCTTTTGCATTTTCGATATACGTCCACTGAATTGTGAAATTTCACAATAGACCACTTCCTGATGTGCCTTGAACAAGGTCACATAGAATAATTGGAATCATTCAATTATGAGCTAGCACCTGATATCCTGTATCAGCTTCATGGAATTTGTGACGTCAAAACATATTTGCGAAGAATGTGTCTTCCGGCTTCAAATGGTCCTATTGAGAATGAACAAGGACTATGGGGAGACACATTTTGCATATGTTGGCTAGCGAAATGGTTGAAATTATCAATAGGAATTTGGCCGTTAACAAAAAAAAAGGTATTTTCTATTCAATCGAAACAAAATGAAAAATCCATTGCACCTGACTTTGATGTAGAATCCTTAAGACTTTACATTGTGCAGTCATTCTGTAATTCAATCATGTGTAATGCAAACATTGCATTGCATTGTCTACAAAAATATCTATCAAAAGATGTCATAAAAACTCAAAAAAAATTGCAAATTGGAGAACATACCTTATGAATATGGCAATGCCATTTGAAAAAGGTGGAATAGAAGGTGGGCCATTTTGTTTGCAATGGCAGCAATATTATTCAAAGTAAACATACAAGAATGGTCCTCTGTAAATAGGAGCATTGTCAGTTACTACCAATGCAACAAATTTTCAAGTCAAACATAAAATATAGTGTCATTTGAGATATATGCATTTCACACCCATTACGCACGTTTGTCAATAGATGGACATACCAATAGAAGCAATGTACATTGTCAAATTCTTCCAATAGAAACAGCATCATTGCACACGCAATGTGGACCTATGTCAAAAATGCACATGCGCATGAAGACAAATTGCAATATGGTATTACGCCAATGACAGATGATAGAAATAGTAGGTTCAATGTTGTATATTAAAACAACTATCATGATTACAAACAAAAAAATATAAAAATTTATGCAAACAAAAATCATAGAATAAACGTAATTGCTTATCCAAGAAAAACCTATAACAATTTACCTAGCCAACATAGAGGACACAACTGAGCAAAAATGTCCAATATGTAAACAATTACAGTTTCACAAGGATATGAAGAGGACTGGAAAGGAATTTGAACAAATATATGTAAAATTATCTAAAAAACATAGAAATATGCCCAAGAAAGTAATTTGCAAGGTTAGCAAAACAACACTTCGAAATGGAAAATTTCCACAATTTGTTGTACCTGAGAAAATTAGGCAAAAAAACCATTTCCAATTGTAGCTACACTCTCAGAACTTGAAGAACTTCTTGTAGCATTAAGAATTACATTTGCACAAATAAGATAATGGGGCCACAAACGATCACAAATGGGTTTAATAGGATCGATCATCAATGTTCCTGTCCAAACAGACATTGTTCAAACTGCACTTCCACAATCTATGGAAAACACAACAACAATTGGTGTTGCATTAAAAGACGATTGGAATATAAAAATGCATCTCAAACAGGAAAATTCCATGTGCATATTGTCAATGTGACAACATTGAAGGAACTATGTTCTTCGTTATCACTCCAAAAGTTTCTCTAGACGTTATTAAAGAAATAAATGTTCAAAGGTAACCACAAACCTACTTTAGAGATTAGGATCTAGCCTGTCTAGTTCTCAGAGAGGGCTCTCTCTTTATGATTTAACTTTGTTTTAGTTAATTGATTTTAGGCTAGTTAGTTTTGGACTTGGGTTTTGATTTGAATTTGGGTGGTGGGATCACTTACTTAAATGAACAGAGGGTTGCTTTTACCATTGGGCTATGGGGTCAAATGCCAGACGAGTAGGGTTGGATCAAGATCTAAAAAACAGTGTCTGCAGGGCAAGGTAGAGGAGTTACTATAGATCTCAAAGGCTATATAGTGAAATGGTTTCCTATCGGATCTAGTGATCAGTAAGGGTTCTCTAATTCGGATATCAGAGGAAAACATATAAATAATTAATTGTGCAAAATAGAGTGTACTTAAACAAATTCCGAGTTAAATTTCCAGTTAATTCATTCAAATTTGGATAACATTGAAGTTTATGAAACACATAAGAAAGTAACAAAATCAGACAAAGAAGATACTTCACTACAATAGCTCATATCATGAATCTTGTAATACAATATTTTTATTACTTGCTCTAGTCTGTTGACTTGAAAATTGGTACAATAACCCTTAGGTTTAAGATCAAAATAACTCTACAAATGTATATCAATCCACACTCAATACTTTGAATTATGAGGTATTTATACAAAAATATTTTACAAGATATCCCAAACACTCTTGGGAACTAATCTAGGAGAAAGAAAAAACTTCATGCAAGAAGATAGAGACAGTTATTAAACTGATGCTTGTTGTCCCTGCTTATTAGGTTATGCTGGCTTTAATCTTTGATCTTTTGCATTTTAATCTGCTTTGTTATTTGGTATTCAAGCTGGATGCTCTATTTACTCTGGTATTTCATCTGATACACTTTGACTTGGCTGACTTGTCAATATCCTTTTACTGTGCCCTTTTACTTTTACTCTACATTTTACATTTTCACTGTGTATTTCAATAGTAACTCATTTAGTTTTTCCCATGTCTCAACATCTGGTAATTGGATATTGAGCATCTTCCTACAGATCTCATTTGCCCCTGTATACTTGGAAAAATTAGGCTTATTGACAAAAGGTGTTTTACCTCATGTTAGAAGTAAAACAAATTCTCAAAAGTTTGATACAGTACTTTGCCAGTAGGTATACCCTTCATGGATGAAGTATTCACCTGATCTCTGGCCACTTCTTGGATTTTTCTGTTATAATCCTCCTGTGTCATTAGATTATCATTTATAACCAAGGGATTCGGTAAACCTTTTTGCTTTAAAATCTCAAATTTGACCATGAATCTGTCAATGGCCAGTTGCATGGTTTGGCACTTATCCTCTAGGTTCAACATCAAATTCCTCTTGGTGAGGACTCTACTAACCTCCAAAATTGTACATGTTTTGTCAAGTATCTCTAATTCCTATAGCTCATACTTGTTCTTGGAGTTGAGGAAGTGAATGGTCCTTGTAGCTTCCTCTGGCATGTCTCCAAGTTCTGATTTGATTCTTTGAATGGATTCTGTAGCCTGCTCTATTAAATCAATCTGTTCAAAAATAACTTGTATGGGTGGCCAAATATCATTGATAGAGTCAATGATATTGGCCCACAGTTGCTCCTTAGCCTGACCTAGAGGTTCATTCAGTGTTAATTCCTTCTCTAGGATTTTGATTCTTTCGGTCATCCTTGTAAAGTTATGTTGTTCTTCTTTGTGCAATATTTGGGCAAGTTTGTAATCTATTTCCATGCTAGTCACTTTCTCCTTAAACTTGTTCATCTCAGTGGTCTAGATGGACATTTCTTCCATTGCTTTCACTAACCTATTTTCCTCATCACCTGTAGACCCTATTATTTTAAACCATGTTGCTGATGTAGTTGGTGTAGATGCTGGCAGTGCAGTGCTGTGGGTGTCAACGATGCTGCCAAAGTAGAAGGTACAACAATGGTAACTATTGGGATAATAGTTGCAGGGGCGTCATCAAGACTAGCTTGCTTTAGCTAAATCAAGCTATCTAATTCTTTCTCCATCTCCTGTAACTGATCATTCAATTGTAGCACTAGGTCCATCATCTCTTCATGATTAGTTTGGCTCTCCAGGACCTCCTTTGTTTGTGGGTGTTGTAGATGAGGCAGCTTAAGTTGTTTCTTGAGGACTGTTATATCTTCACTCTTATTTTTTATCAATTTCTCAGTAGCCTTAATGTCACTTAGATCATGGCCCAGTTCAATGACAAGTCCTCCAAGGATCTTATCCTGTGGTCTTTGGCCTATGAGGAGGCCTTCTCCAATTTATACTGGGTTGTTACATTATCTAGTGAGTCCTCTAACTTGTGTGCAACCATGGCTTTTCCTCTAAGGCTAGAGTAACTAATTTCTCCAGCCTACTTGTGGAACTCTATTTGGTCAATGGGATGAACATCCCTGGCCAACACCTCAAAATCAATCTTCTTATAATCAACTGAGGTATTTGGTTGTTGAACACTTGGCTGCAAAAAGGATACTTGCATCTTTCCTGCTTTGATGCCAAAGGCTAACATGAACCTGCTCTAGTTGGTTGGTGTATGTTTGGAGTATTGGGCATATGTCTCTACCTCAAACTTCTCATTCCTCATCTTTATCTCTTTGTACCTGTCTTTGATGTCCTTTTCTCTGTCAGCTGGTGTGGAAAATGAAGAAACCTCAACACTTTTTTGTCTCTCAATCATTTGAGTGTTGGAGGTTGATGGATGTTGTGTTTCACCTGATGCAATTGTGTCTTTGATTCTCTGCCCCATTGTTTTAGTGTCAGTTATTTCCACTGATTCAATGTTCTCCTCCTGTTTAGAAACAGGATTCAACTTGGTCCATTTTTTAAGCTCAAACAACTCATTTGTAGTCTCCATGGTAGAACTGGATGCCTCTTCCCTATTCCTCTTTGGATTCTTCTCATCATTGGTTGGGTCTAAAATACAGGATGAATATTCATTGGTTCCCCTAGTTCTGGAACCTGCAGGAAAGAACTTTTGTCAAATTGCTTTTCTAGATCAATGAGTGTGTTCTCTACATCCAAAACTGTGCTATCCATATCAATCAATGTGTTTTCCAACCATCCATATTGGTTAGAAAACTATTCAATGTCAGGTCTTGGGTGGTGGATGTAAGGTCCCAATTTGACCCTAAGTCTTAGCTTTTTTATGACCCCATGAGGGTCATATTGCCACATGAAGCTATTGTTGAATTTCATCTATTGTAGTATCTTGTCAGGTTCTGGTCCAGCCTCCCTGTTATTGAAAATGAATGGGCCCAATTGATTTTTCATCTTAAATTGGGTCTTCTTCCTAGTAGATAGGAAGTGGACCTCATCAAAGTTGATGATTTTTATAAAATACTCAAGCGCAAATATATTCATAGGGAGGTATTTTGGAAACTTATAAGGGGCTAGTTGGCAGCCCTAAACCCTGATCTCAGTGTGGTTCTAGTACAGGTACCATTCTCTCACCTTGTTGTTCTTAGGCAAGTGTTGGCTGATTCTAGGTTGAGTGTTACAGGTCAGCATGTTCATGACTGGGTATACAAATGAATCTATGAAATATTTATATGTAAATGTTGTGGATTATTTCTAGATCAAGGGTGTCCAGAAGACTACTGATCTTTCTTTTCCCTTGGTATCCAGCTTCTGGATGCTTATGGGGAACTTATCTACTTGGTAATACAAAAACATGTGAAATAACACTTAAGACTATTTGAAAACTCTTTCAGTGGGAAGTCTTGTGAATTGTCCATGAGTCCTGTCTACAATGAACTGAGCATAATTGTACATGATAGTAGGAGGCTTGCCTAGGGTGAATATGGATAGGAAGGCTAGGGTAACCTCATCCACATGCTCATCTATGGTGTGTCCTAAGATGCATGAGAACATGGTGATTATATGTCTGCCTGTTTCTGAAAAAATGGTAGCAGCATAAGGTGGAGTATCTATAGGAGTATGGCGGTCTTCAATGATGAAAGTCTGTAAGATTTGCCTTATCTTAAGCAGGTCTAGGGTGATATACAGGTCCAATAGGTATCCAATGGATAGAGGGGTCTGATTAGGGCTAGGTTGGATTTGAAGCACTTGGTTGATGGACTCTGGTGCAATGGTGAATAAGAGTTGCTGGTTTGGAGCAACAATAGCTATTTGGATAGGGATATAACAAGCATGACAAAAATGTATGATATCAAGGAATGGGTGAACTTCTGGGAATAGGTATTTGGGTGAATTGGATTCCCAATGGTGGATGTCTTCAACATGGTTCAGGAATCTGTCCTTACTCCAGCAGTGGAGCTTCAGAAGGTAGGTTGGGGTAGCAGTGTCTCTTATCTGGAAATATCTGTCTGCTAGTGCCAAATGGTCGATTTCCAGGTGGGGGGTTGACACAGGTCTAACGTCCAGAGAAGTCTAGGAAGCCATTATTAGGGGGGAAGGTGTGAAGTAGACTTGTGTAGGTCGTGACAATGAGGCTTTGAAAACTATAGTGCAATGAGAGGGTAATTTGCAGTTTGCAAAAGAGGGGTTTGGGTATTTAGGTGGAAATACTCTTAAATTTAAGGGAAAAATAATTAAATTCAATTAATTAATCTTTGAATTAACCGTATGCTTTCAAATTGAGAGGATCATTCTAGTTTTTACTCAAAATAACTGGAAAATGGTGGTTTAGACTACAAACTAGTTTTAATGGTGACTGTAGATGGTACGGTGGCTCTAGCTATGCACTGGATGCTTGAATTGGGTGTCCGGATCTTGTTCAAGAGGTAAACGACAGTCAATTTCGGTTGCAGAGGCTCAAGGTGGTGCAGGGAGGCTTAGGCAGCATTCACAATGCAAACGAGCAAAAGTAGTCGAAATGGGCTTCTTCGGCATTTTAAGCGGGAAAGGTTAGAATTTGGCACGGAATTCATAAACGAATAGTGGATGGTTTTGGCTATTGGTGGGTAGGTGATTTCAGCGGCCATTGCAATGCTTTTGGAGAGTGGGCAGTATTTCCTTGAGAGCACGTGATTTCACCTAGAGCTACCACATTGCAGAATAGGGCCCGAGCATCAATATACCCCTCATCCATAATCGAAACAACTAAGTTGACTTGGCTTCTAATGTGTGCTGACAGTTCAAGAGAATGGTAAGGACTACACGTTTCACACAAGCTAGTGTGGAATCCATCACAATAAAATAATTGAACAATACTTTGGAAAGGGTTAGACTCGCTTTTCATGAAATAAGGTCCATACAGAGATCTAGAGTTCTAGTCTGTCACCAATGTTGTAGAGGCTACTCCAAAATTTTGGCTCACATGCAAATTTTGGAGCCTACCTTGGGTCCTACAATTGAGGGTCCTTGGTCACTTGTTGGTAAGCTGATGATCTCAAGCTTCCCCTCATTCATCTTAAGAGTTGTTCATGCTCGCATGTTTATACAACATGTGTCATATTTGGGCATAAGGATTGCTGGTTTTCATTCAAAGGGAATTTTGTTTTGCTTCAAGGGAAAGCATGTGTGCATGAGTTTTCATCATCACATAGACATGTTTCACAATCACTTCACACACTTTTGTCACAAAGGTTTTTGCATCAAGTAGAGTATGTTTTATACATTCTAGATGGTCTATGTTGTATCACTATGTATTCGTGTGTGATCATAGTCGTTTCTTATCAATGTTTTAATATGTTTCATTGATCTCACACTAAGCAAATTTCCCAAGCAACTTGGCCTCGTCCAACTTCTTGGAACTATGCACTTTGCTTCTGCAACCCTCAAGATTTTTCCCCTGCCTGTTGGAAATGCATAGTGCGCAGAGACCCCAATCTCCCTTGGCATCCAAAACTGCACACTTGTTTCCTCCAGTGTTCTTCACTCAGTCGGAACCCACTGTCATCATAAATTGTGCAATATACTCCCTTAATTGATCAGTCTACTTGCAACCCAAAACTGCACAGATGTTTCCCCTTGAAACCCATCCCGCACTAGTTCCTTACATGTAGAAAATGCATAGTATTACCTCTTAGCTACCCAGGTTGCACTGCACTCAGAAACCATGCAGAGGTGTCCTCCTAGGACCTCATCCTATAGAAGTGTCATGTGCCTTAAAATTGCATAGTGCTGTCCAAGTTGTCGTATATGTCCTACATGCGGAAACTGCATAGATGGGCCTCCCGTGGCCTCATCCTAGTAGCAGTCACTGCCCACTGAAACTGCATTGATTTATCTCTCAGTGACTACAGGAAAATGTGACATGTTGAGAACACTCCGAAGGAGTTGAGGAGAAGGACCAAGAGACTAAGTGATGGTAAAGGATCAGGACCACATGCAAACTTCGTCAGATGCATGATCATCTCGAGTGTAAGTATGGTAAGTAAATAAAACCTTTCAAAGTACACCTCTTAGTTGAGTTTACAGAATTGATTTTCATTATCATCTCATCCTGTCTTTAGTAACATGCGTGTATGAAAACACAAAATTCATTTCATGCACTTCCTCTACATGTCTTGCCTCCTTTTCGCTTGTTTGACCAACTGTCATCTTCGGCATGTTGATTTCTATGTCATGCTTGCGACCTTGTTCTGATGATGTTGAAGGTTTTTCTTTTTGTGTATGAGTTGTGTTCGCTATGTAAACATCTATCGCACTAACACGTGAAGTGGTAAACAATGTCGTACAAGTGTCATCACGGTCGTTGAATGATCTATTTCAAGTGTCGCACTTGTTGCTCTTTAGACAATCACACTGAGACATGTTGTCTTGTTGGTATGAGGAGTCTTTTCGTTGAGTCATGTTGAGTGTGTGTTTGCAAGTTCATGTATACATGAGTTCACTCGCTCACACACTTAGCCATTTGTTTGAAAATCTATTGACTAGACCACCCTCCATTAACTGGACCGTCACTGAGTTTCACTGCGCAATCTCAGCCCTCAGTGACTAAGCACTATTTCCCAGAACTGTGCAGATATTGAGCCTTCTCTCCAGACAATCTACACTACACAATATTGAAATAAACCTGGCTAAATGTCACTTAGAACAATGCAGAAGTTGCCCAAGAAGCCATCCTAGTCTTCATTTCCCGCAAGCCTCCTACTGGTCAATGAGAGAATTTTACTTAAGTAGTGACCTAGGGCTACACTCATCCCCAAATCTATGTAGAAGTTGTCACCCTACCTCCTTGCATTGCCTAAATATATTTCATAGACATGAGGGATATGCACCCATTTCCTATCACTGCATTGTCCCGGGAAATTTCACAGTTTTAATAGGCAGTCCTTATGCTACCCTGCTTGTCACTCCTCCCTAAAATTGTGCAGTTTTCATGGACAGTCCACCTACTTCTTGGCACCTCGCTCAGCCTAGAAACTGCATAGATATGTCTTTCTTGACTGCCTCCCAGATCTGCGGAGTTCCAACCAGCAGGTTCCCGCAACCTAATCTAGACCTCCTCTTGAAGTCTGCACAGTTTTCACTATGAGTGTCTCCTGCTAACTTCACTACCTTCCTTGGAAAAAATTCACAATTATGCCTCCCAGCTGAGCCAGATCTTGCAGATGTCATTATTGTCCTGAACTGCTCAACCCATCCTCTTAGCGACCTCTGCGCAATTTTTCCCGACCGTCTCCCGGAACCTCGCATCCTGTCTTGACATGTGCTTTGCGTCATTTCAGGGCCTTGTTTTTCCTCCCAGTCACTTCCACTCGGAAAAAAAATACAATGCATCATGGTAGACTAGGGGATTTCTAGATTTGATGTTGTATCATCATAATTGATTGTAGAAACAAGTACATGGATGAGACATGGTGTGACGACGAACGGGGTGAACAAGGAGCGCATGCTAGAAGGCTTGCTCGCAGTTGGACAAACACACAAAGCATAGAAAGTAGCATGCAAAGGAGACACATGTGCATGCATGAACCATCAAGAGAATACCAAGACCATTGAAGACTCTGCGCACTTTTCCATGCGAATGTGAAGTTATGGTACACCACGGGCACACTCATGACTCATAAGTATAGTAGCTCGACACGAACACAACCAACATGTGCATACTAGCAATGTTAGGTCGAGTTGTGTTATGAGTCACCTTGGCCACATCACTACTCTGGGTCATACTTGTGTAATCAATGTAATGTAACGTGGAAGTCCAAGAGACACAAGGATGAATTTAAAGAGTCATTTAAGTTGAATAGTCATGAGGGAAGTGGAAGAGTCACAACGGCCAGTTTCACCCTTGGTTATATATACGCCTCATTTGTACATGAAAACAAATTTTCACCTTGGCTCCTCACACATAGCCTTGAGAGTCTGTAATCTTTTCTTTGAGGAGCGAGCATTGGCTCCAATGCTCCACTATTGGGGCTAGTGATGTATGGTGTACGAATGTGTCTTGGAACTTTCACTTAATTCAGAAGCCTGTCACAAGCCAACATGTTTTCACACATGTATTGTATTCATTTGTAGGAATATTCTTTGGATTCCTGTAATGTATGTTACTTTAACCTCTGTGGACTACTCCACCAGAAACTATATAAACTCATTCTTGTAAACTTGTTATAACGACCATCGTACTCATGTGGAATACTCTGTTGGGTGTTGTACGTGCTATTTGTTCACCTTTGTGTATGTGACTGTTGCATCTGTATGGACTACTCCACTGAAAGTTGTGCAGATCCTGTCGTTTGGTGTTTCTCTACATAATTGGGAATACCTCCTTTTGACTTGAGACTGACTCTCACCCTCCCCCTCTGCAGTGAAAGAACTTTGACACAAGTGACACTAAGCACTCACCAGGCACACGAACCTCTTTGTTTGAAGACTAAGTACACCACTCTCATGTGCTAACAAGAAAGTGCTAAGGCCTATATTTAAGATAATGGGAACCGGGCCATCATACTGAATGGTACTCCTACACCAAATGGTTTGAGGTCTAGTTGGGAATTCATACTCGAGAGATCCCCTAAATTTTGGCAAATCCAACATCGTCAACACCTTGCCATTTTATGTGGATCAAATCTTCCTCACTTCAAGGAAATTATTTGTATCTATCAACAACAAATGAATAAATGAGAAATGTGGTCTAATACATTATGATATGTTCTTAATGTATTGAGCTATGCTAGATTATGCTTAAGCATTGTAATGGTATCTCTCAACATTGCCTATTCTTGGAATCATTTTTCTTTGATCACTTAATTGTCTATTTCTCCAACATTATATTAGAGCTACTATTTTAAATCACTAGCCTATTCCTTATGAGGCTTTTGGAGGTTTTCATTTAGATCACTCTTATTTAGTCATATCTATTTAATGATTAACTCTAGGATTTGACCTACAAACTATATATCAAAAATTAGATATACATATCAACATAATGTGTTCCACGATAGCACTTACAATGATATTAAATAGAAATAATAAAGGAAAATGGGAACAAGATATAGAGACATTTCTAAACAATGAGACACTCTAGTATCTTACAAAGACTACAATCCTAGATATGATGACCAATGGAAGTTTTTCATCATTGAGGAGACGGGTGAGGTAGTAGGGGCCATTACCACAAAAAATTTGATCAAGTTTCTCTTTCATACAAGTGTAATTGACTACCCTTTGTAGGTTTGGAGAAAGATAAAAATCTATTTGAAAATACTAACAAAATTCAAGTGATGCAAATTTAGGAAGAGTTAATTTATATTGATCCTCTTTCCTTTCAAAGAGTTAAATACTCCTTTACTTATGTTAAGTAGGATCACTTGAAGTTGGGTGAATATGGAAAGTACATTCCAGAGAAAAATGATCATATCATTGAATGATCCTCTTAAACCTGTAGAAACCCTATGGAGATTATGTTTGACATTTCATGTTAGTTGGGATTCCATAAAATAAGGTGGTAGGGGCTATACCTTTGATTCTTTTTTGTTTCCTAATTAGGGTATACTGAATTTTTCTTAATGAAGAGAAATTATTGCTCGAGCAATATGCCCACTTACTAAAAAGAAGAGGTCAAAAAGACTGTAAAGAGACCACTCATGTAGTTAAAATAAAATAATAAGTTGCATAACTAGAATGTAAACAAGAACCATAATGATTATACTTCAACTTCAAAAGGTAAAAAGAGGAAAACTACCACTATTGTAGAAAATTTGGATATACATAAGATTGCTAGAATTAGACTAAAGATCTAGAAAAGAAGGTAAGGGACCTAAAAAGAAACACGTCGACTAGAAGAGCAACCAATGCTAATAGTAGAAACTTACAAAAGTTAAGGTAGATAAATGCATCATTTCTCTTAGTATAGTCCTCTCAATCCTTGAATACTCACACTTCACAAAGTGTGTGGATAGTCAAATTTAGTTTTACAAATAATATGGCTAAAGATGCTTCTATTATTTCTTCCTTACGTGAAGCTACTAAAAAAATATGTGTATTACATGATTATGCACTTAGTATTGCTAGTTTTGGAAATATTGAGTATTGAAAGAATGTCATCAATAATGTGTATCATGTACGCTTCATTTTTTGTATCTCGACTTACCCAAACTACTAAAAGGGTTGAATTCTAGCCAAATCAGTTTGTTAGGAAGGATGTAAAAAATAGTTGAGAATTTATTACTAAATGAATCATGATCGTAAGGATAAACTATACAAGGTACATGGCCTTCCTCAAAGAGATTCCAAATAGATTGCATTTATTTCCTAGACTAGTGACCAGAGAAAAATTTAGCAGGAATGACTTGAACACCTAGAGTTCTGAATCATGAAACTTGTGGTGAAACATAACACGGTTACTATATTACCTAAAATTACTCCACCTAATGGATTTTTCTTAAGTATGTGTCCTTGGAAATAAAGACCAAATCCTTTTGAAACAAGGAAAGCATGTCGAGATAAGAATTAATGGATCTTGTCCATAATGATAAGTATTTCATGAATAAACCAATAGTAGCACATGAAAAGTATGCTTAGTCCTTCAGTGATGAGTATTTGAGGTATATTTTGATATATTTATTGAAAATAAGAGTTGTCTTTGAAAATTTTAATAAATTTAGGGTATTGGAATAAAGTCAATGTGGTCAGATCAAATAGCGATGGGAAATATGTGGGTATACTATGTGAAGATTACTAGTTCTAGCATGATACCTCATCAAAATGGATTTATATAAAGGAAAAATGAAATTTGGATGAAATGGATGTAATTTGCTTCACACAAATCTCTGCCAATTCACTTATGGGTAAAAGTTGTTTAATCTTCATATTATCTTATATGACTGCTATCAGGAAATGGAGTGGGTGAAAAAAATTAGTAAAACACCTTAAAATATTTTTATGTATTATGTGAGCACAAATTTCAGACAATTGTATAGAGAAGTTGTATTTAAACAACCATGCTTGCATTATGATGGAATATTTTGAAGGGGTCAAGGAACATTGTGCTACATGCTATAAACATTATGCTGCATAATATAAAAAAATGCTATGCATAGGGTACCTATAGTTTTAGTAGTCGTCGATCTGATAAGCATGTTAAATCCATGGTGGATCCTGGTATCTGCATGAGAGATGTTTATCATGCGACTGCGTATATAGAATTAAGTTCAACTTAAATTATTGCAACGATTCAGAATATTAGAATATTCTAAAACGAATATTACTCTGGATATGGGGTTAGAAAGAGAAAAGAAATCAACAAAAACTGTCGTCAAGTGCGTGATCTAATACTGAATTGATTGATGACGGTACCCACATTTTGTTTTGCCCACAATTTCATGGGAAAGATTTTTCATGTTTGGAAGAAGGAAGGTAGCAGGGATGGAATTTGAGGGGTAGGGATTGAATTTGACAGGGAATTGTTTATTGTGAAATGAGAGACAAATATTTTGATTTTGAAATGAGAGATGGTTTTTGGGCATGTAGTGTTGATGGCCATCGTATTGACTCATAGTATTGTAACAAAGCTTATTTACAAGTTAATAATATCCATGGTAAAGTGGAGATGAATATCCATGGTTATATTGTAAGTATTAATAGTTACAAATTTATTATTTTAATTTATTTGGTAAAATGAATCTTAATTTATAGCTGCTATTTTTGTTTTATATATTTTAATGTGATAATTATAAAATATCTTGATTGTGAAAAGAGAGATAGTTTTGGGCATGTCATATTGATGAGCCATACTATTGGCCCATGGTATTGCAAAAAAAAACATATTTACAAGTTAATAATATTTATGGTAAAGTGAGTGAATATATATTACTTTTACCCTTTTATTATTATTTAATTTAGCGTAAATGTAAATATTTACAACCTCTTATAAATTAAACATGTTAATATCAATTCAACATATTTAGCCCACATGTATACTTTCTTACATTACACCTACACATTCGTGTTATAAATTAAACATATTAATAATAAATCAACATATTTAGCCCACATGTATACTTTCTTACATTACACCTACACATCTCCCCTCAATTGAAATGTAGAACCTCGCTAATCACGACAATCAAATTTCTCGAGTTGAAAACCTCTATAAACCGGATATCTCTCGAGTTGCAAACCTAAATTTGATCCCTCTGGAAGCCTGATAGATCCGTAGTTAAGATTGATCTAGG